>BGZK01003341.1:0-27047 GCA_005406025.1 Eumeta japonica
CCGCCGATAGCTTATCTTAAAAATGCCATAAAAGTGGTATTTTTTCAATAGAGGTAATTTAAAATAAAGGTCACTTTATAATATATATATATTTACATACGTATATGTATATGTAAGTTAATGAAATTAAATATTGATGAAGTTAATTCTTACTTATTTATTTGTATTTATATCAGAATTAAACAAACAATTTACATATAATAAATCTTTTCTTTTCAATAATTTTTTCCAACACCACCGACAATTAATTGTACAAATAATTACAATTTAGAATTAAAATTTAGGTGGTTATATACAAGATAGCGCTAGTATCTACCATACATCACCATTTAATATTTTTGGTGAAAAGAACCACGAAATTACAACAAAAAGTAAACGGAAGTAAATGTTGTTGACGCCGGCATATTAGTGGTGCTAGCTATAACGCATTTTGTAAAGAAGCGACATGAAAGTTTTCCTGTGAAAAAAAGAAAAAGATTGTCACCTGGAATATACTGTATGTTGTTGGTGATAGTTGTAGTACTTATGTAAATTAAGAAATTTTGTCGTACATGCACAAAATTACAAAATGAGTGCAGGCGAATCCGCCTTAAAATCCAATGTATATTGTTGTTGCGAACTCTTTCTGAGAATGTCAAAATCTAATTTGGTCTAGTTGAGCCAGCTGCTTTCATTCGTGAAAAATTGTATTAAAACAAACATACATAACTTGCAAATTATATAAAATAGTGCTTTCAAATTTTAAAATATCAAAAATTTTAACACAAAACTTTATTTTAAACAAATATATCTACATCAAAATGGCGAGAAAATTTGTGTAAACAAAGCATGATATTTCGACAGGTTGAGAATGGAAAATCGCGTAAAGAGCTGTTAAGTTTACCTTGTAGTGAATTTGCCTTAGTTGCTGTGAATTCTTCCTATGAATGTCAAAATCTAAATTAGCCGAGTGGGGCCAGCTGCATGTGGCAACGAGAAATTGTATTAAAAACCAAAAAAGTCAAGAAAGCAAACACACTGTCTTTTGTACTACTAAGTAATTTTTTAATAATTTTTTTCATTATTTTTATGAAGTTATATTGGTTACAGAAATTTGGGTTGGATTTCTTTTCAGTTTAGTGATATAAAGTGGAACTATAATAGCAATAATAAAATAGATATAGCTTTGTTTGTAAATGAGAACACCTTTTTCCTTAAGGCTTATATTACTTAATGATTGAGTGGTTTGTAAATGTAATTCCTTTATTCTTTAAAGTGATAATATTTTCTGCTTTATTAGAATTTCATAATAGTTTCAGTACTGCTGGAAGAGGTACAAAAGTAGAAATTTCTTTTGCTGTATAGTTTCGTTCATTAATTGTAAGTTTCGTTATTGAATTGAATAAGAAATGATTTATTCATTTCCCATGATTGGCCACGTAAGGCTTTGATTGTTCCGTTAAATTGATTTAATTAAATATTTCCTGACGATATTTCGTCTTTGGTTGGGATATGTTCATTATTTATAGTTAGACATTGGTGGTCATTGCTAGTTAACAGTCTTGGTATACAATTACTATTACTTACATATATCATTAAGTTAATTTTCTTTCCAAATACAAAGTTCATACTATTCCTTACATGGTTTTATCATTTGGTTCACCAAATTCAAGTGCTTATTCCATATTTCCATAGTAGAAATTCTCAAAATTTCCTCATATTTTTTCTTTTGATTCTTCTTCAGATAGTATAAAGGAATTTGTTATTCCTGCTTTTGTCCATTAGACGCATATTCAATATTAATCACATATCGTACTGATCAACAAGAGGGATATTAACTTTTTTCAAATATCGCTTTTTCAAGAAATCAACTAACAACATCAATTAATAATAATTTTAAATTTTAAAATATTACATCGAAAATAATATAAAAACATATTACATACTTTGCATCATTAAAAATTTTTTATTAATATTATTTAAGCATAAAATAGACTTTATTGCTTTGCAGATTTATTTCTTATAACAACGTTAAACAATTTAATGTTAATACAAATTTTCACGATTTGTAAAATTTCTCTTCATGCGCTTTACATTAAAGGTGGTATTAAACTGTAACATTCCCTACAAGAACAATGACGGTTATTTGACCGGTCAAATGACATTAATGACGAAATTTCCATCATTGCGTAGAAATAAGTTTCTATCATTTTATTAAGGCCGATGTAAGAAAAATGAATGTTGGTCATTTGACCGGTCAAATGATAACATTATGTTAATTTCCATCATCGCGTAGAACAAAGTTTCTATAATTTTATTAAGGCCGATGTGAAAAATGACCGAAACTTTTGTGTATGTGATTTGCGTTCTTTTCTAACTCATACAGTTTGGCGTCCAAAGAATATATATCCAACTGCTCACTCTAGGCAGTGATGACAAAAAATGTATCACTACTGACTGAAGTTTACTTGTTAGCGCTGATACAAAACTAGTCACAGGTGACCAGGAAATTGTCAATTGACACTATAAAAAATATATAATGCATTTTTATCAATGCGAATTCACTAAAGGTAATCGCATTAGAAAATACACACCAGGTGAATTGTCAAAATGACTCAAAACAAAAGAACACAATCAAAGCATAAGCAACTGCAAAACGATAAACAACGATTAATCAAAACATAATCAACGCTTATTGTTTTTTCGCGCACAATTATGTGTTTGTAATTTTCTTTATTTTGACGTTCGGCAAGTAAAATCTAACTCGTGTAATAAGGTCACCTGTAGTAAATTCGCCTTGATTTTTATATAGCATTTCTGACAGTTTCAACAAGAGCGAATTTGGTATAGGTTTTCAAGACGAATTTATTACAAGGTGGGTACATGAGAATTCGCCATAAAATTAAATGTATTTTGTTATTGCGAATTCTTCCTGAGAATTTCAAAATCTAAATTCGTCTAGATGGGCCAGTTGCTCGCACCTGCGAAATTATATTAAAAATAACAAAATTAAGACATTAAAATACATAGCTTGATATATGTATAAAAGTACTTTTCCATTTTAAAATACCAAAAGTTTTCACAGAAAATCTTAGTATTTTACCAACAATATCTACATCAAAAATTAAACAAACATTTTTAATCAAGACATGATATTTTGACAACTTCAGAGTGAAAAATGCATAAGAGACAATCACCTGAGCTGTTAAGTTTACCTTGTATTGTAGTGAATTTGCAAATTCAGAACAAATTATATATATAACCTCCATACAACATTAAACCAAAAAGAAAGCAAGAGGGAACAGGGTGAATTCAAATCCAGTAATATGGACATGAAGGCCATGTTTGCAGACATGATGCAAGAATAACTCTACTGCCGGCAATATAACGCTTCTCTCAGAAATCAACGACAAATTTAGTGAAATGAATAAGAAGTTGATGGATATATCGCAGAGCTATGAACCTGAGAGGGGAACGTCATCGAGGAAAAGCTATCCATTTGGAGAAAGATATTCAGTATGTTCACGAGAAATTTGAAGTCCCTCGAGAATGCTGTTGATCTGAAGTTGCATACCCTTGAAGCTAGAATAAACTTCAGCTTCAAATTGCCAATGCGAGTTATTCTGAAGGCTATGAGCAGAATAAAGGCGTCGTGACAGTGCAGCGTGGAGCATTTTAAGTTCTGGTTCGAAACTGTGATGTACACATGATAGAGACACACAGTGGAGTTCAGGGACAGAGTACAGAGGGGTGAACGAAAATCTGCAGCATTATGCCCTGGGGTGCTGGCTTATCCTGGTGAAATCACCCGTTTATGGACAATTTCAAAACTGAAGCGTTTGTTAGTGGCATCCATGATCCTGTATGTGCTTGCTGTATGTACGACACACAAAGCTATCATTTGCTGAAACCGTGTCGCTTGCCTTATCCCAGGAGACAGCAAGAATAATTGCAAGAAAACAAATGTGTGAAATACGAAGGTAGAGATAGAAAGCCAATGGGAGATGGTCTGATTAATGCGTTAAAGGAAGCATTGAGGGAAGTGATAGCCGAGAACAAACTTAAGTAAATGCGCTTCAACTGTGGAAAAAGGATCTTTTCAGCGAATTTCAGATTGCTAGAAAACGATGCTAAATTCTTATCTCAGCAGAGGCTGAATAAGTTCCTGAATAACCACAGTTTCAAGGTGCCAACAGGAACTAAACCGCATCAACTAGCAGGGGACTGGTCAGCAACACAGAGTAGCTACAATATACTGTCCAATATTATAGCAACAAAGAAAGCTGATCTTAGACCAACCCGTAATGAGATATGTGAAGAAAGCTCACTAATAAAATCATATTGGGTACAGTGAGAGAGCTTGAAGTTAATAAATGGATGCCTGTATAGGCAATGGGAGAGTGCAGACGAAAAACCAGGTTTAACTTATTAGTTGTGCCATCAACCAAACGAACTCACGTTACAAGATAGTTTCATAGTCAGCAGGATGTGACTGAGTGCATAGCAAACTGAGCAAAGTGTATGTCCTCTAAAGTGCTAATATAAGCTGACAAGCAAGAAGCACATAACGAACGGCACACTGTTGTGCAGCACCAAATAAAAATTACTAGTGATAAGATGAAGGTCAGATACGATCTTCCGGTAAGTTCTGATGGATTGCTTTGAAGGCCAATTGGTTGTGGTATACAACCCACACGAAAAACAACTATTTCCAAAGCTACAGACTCATTGGGAAGGACCATAGAAGGTAGTTAAAGAGACTAAAAGACGTAGTCTAGAAGAATTCAGAGTCACAACGGCAAAATAAAGTGAAGATGGTACACCTTGAAGACTGCCATGTTATAGTAAAGGACGTATGTGCCTGTTCGGGACGATAGACGTTGGTTGGTGAATACATGGTGAGTTTATGTATGTATATGCTGTAAGCTTTGTTGATGTTACATATGTGTATCATATCTGTAGTTTCTAATTGAACTATTTATGCTAAGATGTGATTATATCTCTTCACTACTTATTAGTTTTTTATGTAGCAATCATGTTTATTGAGTAGTTATTTCCAGAAAGATAATGATCATTCGAGAACTCATGACTGAGGAATATATAAGCTGCGCTCAGGCAGTAGAGTTGAAGTTTAGCTTTGAACATGAACATTTTTAGGAGCATTAAAAGTATCTAAGAGATTAGATATCATAATTTTGCTTTAAATAGGATAAAAAGCCTTAAAGAAAAGATGTCTTAAGCAATTGAATTAAATAATACAAGTAAGAAAGCTATATTCGGCTGAGCCGAATCTTAAATACCCTTCACAAAACTAACGTCAGTGTACACACACTTAGATATTCAGTAAAACCAAAAAATTTTTTTGCCATCAAAAATGGTTTTAATTCGCTTACGTGTCTAAATACTTGAAAATCGTTTTTCAATCTGCATTTTGCACTTTCCAACAATAATTGCTTTTGTTTGCCTCCAGACCCAATTCCTCAAAAATATGTTTTCGCTATATCGGCTATATGGACCAGTGTATCAGATATCAATATTTTACCGCCACAGGTTGAATTCGATATCAACAAATGTTCTGGTTTACCAAAAAGTCCGATTCTGCAAAAATCGGATTTCACTATATATCGGCTATATATAGACCGATGTCAAACAATTTGTTGTTTTGCTTTAAAATATCAATATTTCACTACCGCAGGTCCATTTCGGTTCAAAAAAGTAAAATTTCTTGTGAAATCGGTTTCCACCACTTCTCGGCTATATATGTACATATGGGCCGATGTAAAAAGAAGTAGTCTTGTTTTCCCAAAGTCTAATTTTGAGAAATCGGTTTTTGGTAAATCTCAGCTATTTATGGACCGATGTCCAAAAATTTTCTTTCTTTTTGCTTGCATACATCTATATTTGTCTATAACAGGTTCATATCGGTTCTTAAAAGAGTACAGGTTTATCAAAGGCCAAATTTTATGAGAAATCGGTTTTCGATATATCCCGGCTACATATGGACCGATGCCCAAAATTTTTGCTTAAAAAATATATATTTTACTACCGTAGATTCATTTCTAAATCAAAAAGTTCAATTTCTTGAAAAATTGGTTTTCGCTATATCTCGGCTATATATCGTTCGATGTCCAAAAAACTGTTTTTTATCTTTCAAACATCTTTATTTGTCTATTTCAGGTTAATTTCGGTACCGAAAAGTGTTCAGGTTTACCTAAAGTCCGATTTCTTGAGAAACTAGATTTCCCTATATCTCGGCTATATACGGACCGATGTCCAACAAATTTTTTTGTTTACTTCTAAATATCTGTAGCTTACTATCATATGTATTTTTTAGAACAAAAAGCGTTTTAGTTTACTAAACCGCCTGACTTCTCGAGAAATCGGATTTAGCTATACTCCGACTATATATATGGACCAATGTCCCAAAAATTTTTTGCTTTCAGATAATAATTTTTACGATTTAGTGCTCATTTTGATGTTAGAAATGCAACCAGTTCACCTAAAAGTTTAATTTCTTAAGATATCGATTTTCGATATATCTCGGCCGATGAACCGATGTCCAAAAAAATTTTTGTTTTACTTCAAATTAGCTGTGGTTAGTATCATATATGTTTTTTGGCACAAAAGGCGTTTTGGTTTACTAAACCGCCCGATTTCTTGAGAAATCGGTTCTAGCTATATCCTGGTTATGTATAGACCAACGTCCAAAAAATATATTTCTTGCTTTCAGATACCTATTTTTTACGACTACATGCCTATTTATATGTAGGAAAGTTTTCAGACTTACTAAAACTTCAATTTGTTAAGATATCGGCTTTGCTATGTCTCGGCTATATAGGGCCATGTCCAAAAATTTTTTTGACCTTAGAACGGCGATAGTTTACTACCATATGTTGCTTAGCACAAAAAGGCGTTTAGCTTCTTCAGAAATCGGATTTCGCTATATCTCGGCTATATGCGCACCGATGTCGAAAAAAACAATTTTTTTCGTCACTAATGACTAAGCTAAAGCCGAATATTTACTTTAATCAAAACAATTTTCAAAATTTCCATACAAAATGCAAATTCTTTCCGAGGTACCTCCGGTTTTTGAATATATCTTAGCTATTCGTGAACCGATTTTGCTGAATTTCAATAGCAACCTGTCCGCATCGATGATCTGAAATTGGCATTTAAATTAAGTTTCTAACTGTAGTATTGGGTTGGGATATGTTTCATCTAGCATCCTCAGTAGGTAGGGTTGTATTGTGGGGTAACATACCTGGTTTTAGTTTATATTAGTTCTGAAATATTCTATATGAATGTATTTATCTCTTTCTTGCTTACACATGTGTAATGTATGTTTGATTATGAGTAGTACACTATGTATATTTTGTATTAGTATTAGTATGTAAGTGACGCTTTAGTTTTAAGTGATTTGCGTTTAAAATAAAGAAAGCAGATTATTCTGTTTGTGACATTTAAATAGAACGGTCGTGTTTATTTCCATCCTTACAATTCTCAGAAGTGGGATTGCGGAAAATTACCAAATTTTTCTGCTCTTATAAAATTTGTGTTGAAAGTCGGGCAATTTTAAAGTGAAAGCTATACAATAAAGAGATGTACATACATAGTGGGAAGAAACTCGATTTTAATGATTGAACAAATATTAACGGAATGTAAGAAGTCCGAAACGAAAAGTATAAGTGAAAGAAAATATATGTAATTGAAAAAAGGAAAAGTACAACTCAAAGAAATATATGCAATTCAAAGTTAAAGAAAAAAAGTTTAAAGTACAGTTAAAAAAAAATAAAAATTAAAAGGAAATTATAAAAGAACAGTTAATTAGGGAAAGACATTTTTAATGAGTACTACAAGGCAAAGGTTAAAATTGAAAGAATTTATATGAAATTAAATATTCAGACTGAAAAGCTTTGACAGTGTCAAAAAGTAGAACATACGTGAATTAAAACTAGAGAAGTTACAAAAAAAAACAAACGGTAAACATAAAGTTAACAAGAAATTTGTTCTACTAACCAGGAACAACAGAATTTATAAAATCAAAATTCATATTTAAAGTGGAGAAACAGAAAATTTTGAAAGAAGATAAATATATGAACTGGAAAAAAAAAATAAAAGAAACATTAAATAGAGGAAAAGCAATAAAAAAGTGGAAAATAAAAGACATTTGAAGAATAAAATTAACATACAGAATTGGTACACGTGTTTGATATGGAAGGCGTTTGTGGTGAAAATTATTCAACGGTACAGTTACGTCTGTGGCTACAAAACTGAATATGCCGTCAACAGGAGCGAAGAGTACGATGCTGCTTAGGCTGAACGAGTTGTCGGCTGAAGAGAGGTGAATGCCCACCGGTACAGTTGAGTGAAGAGTATGAGCTTATAAATTTAGAAAACGATAGTGAAGAAAATGAGTGTGCTGAGCAGAGAAATGAAAACGATAGTCGTAGAAAAGAAAATGATAGAGGGGAATTACAGCAAAATGAGTGTGTGCAGAAAGGCAGAGAAGGGTATGAGTTTTTAAGTGATTTAATGAAGAGAGAGTTAGAAATTATAAAACGAGAGAGGGAATTGCTGCGCAAAGAAAATGAATTGTTAAAAATGATGGCAGAAAATGAGAAAAAACAGCAAGGTGAGAAGGCAGCAGTTGAAATGTGTCCAGAAAATGTTGCTGGTGGAGTGGCTAAAGTAGTTGACAGTGAGCAGCCACACTCAAGTGTTGTTAGTGCTTTCGTCGGACAAACGGGCATCGCTCAAACAACTTTTCTATTAACGCTGATCAAGAATATATATACTTTATAGGATCGGAAATGAATATTGAAAAAATTACAAACGGAATCACACAGTATGTGAAGGGTATAAAAGCGACATAAGGTATCTGGGTGAAAGTCTGGGTTGTATGAGCATCAGCAAAATGATGAACCAGGCTCTTGAACATGAAAGTACCACTTATCAGCAGCCTAGTTTTAATCGTATTTTCTCTGCAGATATTCTATGTCTTGTAAATGAAAAGAGAAGAGCAAGAAGGGAGCAGCAGCCACAATGATCTCCCCAGAATAAAACCAGACTTAGAGAATGTACAACACTCTTAAAAAACTGGCTAGCATCTGAAAAAACTGCATCATTTAAAGAATATCTGTAAAATCTTGATGTAATGCCGGAAACCAACTATTCTTTATAGCGAGCGGCTAGAAACCTTAATAGGTCGGTTGAATTCAAGTCACCTCTACGCAATTCGAGTTTGCTAACACTTTAAAAGCTATTTTCATCTCAAACGCACATACAAACATTATCGATTTGCGTAGTATTGTTTCCTTACCTCCTCATCCAATGGGTTCTGAGTTTCATGAGGTACAAAATGTAATTGCAGATCCTAATCCTAAGAACTCCAGTATTGGTGGGATCAGTAACAAGATGTTGATCGAGTTGCCCCAGTAGGAATAAGAATTTCGCTCTTCATTTTCAATGCTATGTTGAGAATGATTATTTTCCTAATAATTGGAAGTGGTCCAGATGATACCAATGCCGGGTGAAGGTTTGACTAAAGCTGAGTCAACAATGTCAAAGCTCTTTGAGAAGCTACTTGTATCCAAATTGCCTCCACTACTAGCGGAACGTAATTGTATCGCAGACCATCAGTTTGGGCTTAGACGACAACATAGTACTATTGAACAAATGCATAGATTGGTTCAAGTCATAAGAAGCTCCTTCGAGCAAAAGAGTTATTGTATAGCACTATTTATTGATGTATCTCAGGCTTTTAACAAAGTGTGGCACAAAGGCCTGATTCTAAAGTTAAAGGTATATTTTACCACGAACATAGTAAAGCTTTAGAAGTTTACATCACCTCCCGAAAGTTTGCAGTGAAAGAGGGTAGGTTTGTAAGTTTACTTGAATATATTGCTTCCGGTGTGCCACAGGGTAGCATATTGGGACCACTTTTGTATTTAATATACACGTCTGATATGTTGGTAGCAATATTCACACATCTACGTTTGCCTAAGTACACAAAAATGCCTCAAGAATATATAGTGCAGTTTGAACAGTGGTTTGAAGCTCTGGAGAATAAAAGATAATAATCAGAAATGTGTTCACGTGACATTTACACTACGAGGAAACATGTCCGCCAATTCATATAAATAATCAAATTGTCCCTCAATGCTCCCACGTAAAATATCTTGGTATTCACTTAGATCAGCGGCTTACTTGGATATTCCACATTGAAGTAAAACTAAAACAAATGAAGCTTAAATTGGCACAGCTCCGTTGGTTGATGGGAAGAAACTCTACGATCAGCCTAGACTGAAAATTTTAATATATAAATTTTTCGTCTAATTACTTCAGCTCCATGATATGTCGAAACTGAAATATTCACCGAGACTTGAATATGCCACTTGTAACTATAGAAATCACCAAGGTCGCAAGAAAATAGTTGTTGCGGCCGTTTTATATATTTTGTTAGTTTCGTTTTTTTTGTTCTTCAATTTGGTTTTTGTTGTGGAATAAATGATTTAGTAGCAATTGCCTGGAAGTTCATGTTGATTTGTTATATTGTGCTGGTTATTTCACATTTTGTTTGAACTCACTGGTAAAATTTTGTTGTAATTTTTTGTGCAATTTCTTTTAGTTATGAAATATGTACGTACAAATGCAAATGTACATATGTCATGTATACCGTGCACATACATACATATGTACGTACGTACATGTTCGTGGTGCCCAAATGTATTATGATGTATATTGTTGAAAAGAATGTTTTGCCCTATGAAATTCCCTGGAAAGAGATGTAGATTGTAAGGAAAAATTGTATTGGAAATCAAATAGAATCACAATTACCTGTTGACCGCCTTGTGGTTGTTTTAATAGAATAATACCTCCAGAGTATAGGATGCCAGGAACGTGCAGCAGGAGTGATAGCTAGGAAGATTGTAACAAATTTTGATGTCCTGGATTTGGTTTGTTCTTGTGAATTAAATTGTAAGCCAGGTCAATGATTATAAGAAAATGCTTGCGCTCTATAGACCTGTGTTGCAACTAATTGAAGCATTAATCAGACACCGTTTTAGGCATTCTTGCAAGATAGTAAAAATAATAATAGTAGAGACAGGGCGATACATGATACATAATAAAGGAAATTAAACGAATTCATTCATGGTAATGTCCAGGAAAGGAAAGGGCAAACATATTATTACATACATATGTATACCATGCATCGGCTGTTACTTTTACTTACCAAGGAGTTTTGACTTAATTTATAATTTCTTAGTGCGGCAATTGTTATATTGGATTGAAAATTGGCAACATTATGTTAATTATGTCCTTGTTGTTGTTATTACTGAGTTGTTATTACTGAGTTTTTTTTGCTTAGGCTTAAAAGAAGTTGCAGTATAGGAAATTATATATATATTGTTAGTGTTAATAATACGGTCAGTAGAAGAAAAGGAAGAAATGTATATATGCAAGTGGACTTTGGACTCAAAATAGAAAGTTGATGGAAGTTGTGGAAGGGTTGGGAAGAATATAAATAGAGATGATTAGAGTCATACCGATCAGAAACTATAACAGTCAGCAGTAGTGAACAACAAGTTTGATTTGTGAACATAAATAGTGAGCGTGAAAAAGAAAAGGTAAATGAAAAATGAAATAGTGTGAAGATAAAGTTTTTGGTGTAAAATGGATATTAAATAAATTAATTTAAAATCAAGAACACTCAATCAAAAGTCGTTTGTAAGCTGCTGCTCAACTGTCCTAGTCCGGGGGAAGAAAAGATACAGGCCCTCAGTTTTTTTTTCTGTATTATTGATATATTTGTGAGCGGAACGGGAAAACATTGAAAACGTAAGCATTACTTATTTTAATAATGATAGCTATAGTGATATTGCATATAGTAATGTGAATGTGTTAATTTTTTAATGTTGCTGGCTTTTCGGGAGTGGTTGTAGTGGTTGACCTGAGCACAGTGAGCAAGAAGTCTACACCGACTCTAAAATAAAAATAAAAAAAAAATGAAAAACCAGGTAATAAAATTGTATCCTCGAAATTTGAAAAAGCAAAAAAAAAACTGAGTACCGTCTAAAAGAGAAAAGACAAAAAGAATCATCTAAGTTTAGTAATATACATGAATATATATACATATGAAGGAAAACCGAATTTGAGCATACAGCCAGCAGAAGAAAGAAGGTTAGAGCTGTTGAGCGTTGAGCGTTGAAAGAAGAGAGAAAAAAAATTAAAGAGGGAAAAAAGGAAATTGTGTAGGATAAAGTTATTACAAAATTCTTGCGTTTAGAGCATACAGTCAGCTAATCTCGCCAGAAAAGAAAGTTTACCTAAATTGCTGCGCGCGATTGAATAATTAACCCTACAAAAATATTTTTATTCAATTTAATTTTTATTTATTTAGTTTTTATTTATTACATTTTATCTGTTTAATTATATTTATTTGATATTATATTATATATATATATTTTTTTTTTAATCAAATCTAGGAATTTGGTTAGGCATGTATTTTTATGTTTGGTAATATTGTTTTTTTTTTGTTTGTTTTAATAATCGCCAGGATATTATTGAAGCTAGGAGAAAATAGATTTAGAAAGGTTCACCAATACGTAATTTTTCGGTTCGTTGGTCGTGGTAGTGCCATTGTCATAGAAATTAGGGATCAGCTAACATTAGGGAGCTCCTTAAAGTTAGGTATCCAAGTCGGTTTTTTGCGTTTTAGTTGTTTTTGATTTGGTTGTAAAATACATAATAGTGAACCATTTTAAATCATTTGTAAAGGGACCTAGTTGAGTAAATAATATATTGTTTAGCAGTAAGAAATTAAATCAGTTAAGTGAAACGAATATATTATTGTTGTTTTAATTGTGTTATGAAAAATAAAAATATAGGAGAAGTTGGGTGGTGTATAAGGGGTTGCAAAAGGAATTTATTTTGTGGTGCGATCGTTTTTGTGACATGGTTGGGAGGGCAACTTTCTGGGCTACCATCTGTCCCTGTCGTCGAGAAGTTATAACAAGGCAATATGGTTGTATAACGTTAAGCGTTTTTTTTTGTTGGTAAGTTGTGTTTGCTGTTGTGTTTTCATTTATTTTTATGTACAGTGCACGCAGAGGAGAGGTGGAACCTGCTGAGGTTTGCTTACCGGGATAGAATGAGCTGAGCTGGAATCCCCTCTGGTCTCTGCGGCTGTAACATATTTAATAAAACTTGAGTCACATCCTAATCCCCTTGCACGCTGTAGTTTGAGTCATCGTGGCCACATTAGATTAAAAAGGAGGGATACTGCAGCTCTAATCAGCAATTCCACAAATAATGTTCCGTAAAAGTGGATAAGGAAAAATTATTATTTCACATTGCCATTAATAAATTATAAAAAGATATTAAACCTTAGCGTTAAGCCATTGGTCAGGCTAAATTAATTGTATATGTAGACTTAAGATTTACAAACTTATTGTTCGTTCAATTATGAAGATTCAATAAATAATTATAATATTAAAGAAAAATGTTGTATACATATGTACTTACAGCTATCCCAAACAGAAGGAAAACCGTTTTTAGGTGTCTAAAGTTCTCATGCTCATACATTTTGTATGGTGCATATCAAATAATGCAGGCAGCAACTCTTTGCAAAAACAGTAAACAAAAACAAATAAGAAACAAACAAAAATATATTTTTAAATTACAGTCGTAAAGCAGCTGTGGGCTGAAGAACAGCTCTCGCGTCATCGTAATTATTTCTTAAGCGGTCAGGCTTGTTTTGTTGTTTGGCCTTCAGAGTTTGCGTCTCACTCGCACCGGTTGATTGATCTGCCTCAATTAAATGTATCGTTAGCGGTTATTATAAGGAATTTCGTTGTCAACCACGTTGCTGACACTTCCTATGTGAAGGCATAGGTCGTGAACAGTCAGTCACAGGAACCACCAAATATTCTGTTAATACCATCTTGGGCATATGGTCTCAGCTACTCGGCCCATATTGTGCACATATACTTTGCAAATTTTGATAGAATTTTTATAATGTTTTATTCTTTATTATATTTCTATATCGTTCAGTTAATAATATTATCGTTGAAAGTTATTTCTTATCCTGCTTCTATCATGTTTCATGTGTTATTAATTAAGTGTTGTAAAACTGATTTTCCGATGGTTTAAATGTTTACTCCTGATTCTGCTTTTGGCATTACTGAGAATCAATCTACGTTGTTAAATATATTGTGCAGTCAAAATTCTGGTTTACATATTGTGCATTTTAATGCTAGAAGTTTAAATGGTCTAAAGTTTGACTATGTAAAAATGTTTTTGAAAAACAAATATTGATGTTATTTGTGTTACTGAAACATGGTTTAGGGACAATGTGACTGAGACACACTACAAAATAAATGGATTCAGACTGTTTCAAGTCTGTAGAGAGATTAGAAGAGGTGGAGGTGTGGCTATTTATTACAGAGGGTATTTAAAGTGTAGACTTCTTAACGTGTCAGCTGACTTGAATATTGAATGTATCAATATTGAAGTATGTGACAATGTTGGAAAGATTTTGATATGTTTGGAGCCTTTTTGATTATGTAAAGCGGTATATCATAGACTATGATTTTTATTTCATATGTGGTGACTTTAGTGTTAACTTACTTAGCAAAGATAGATAAGTGATAACTTATATGATCTAATAAGTTCCGTGGGACTAGAGAGTTTTAACCATCGATTACCCACACGCTTTTCACCGAACGACTCGCCAAGTTTATTGGATCTATTCATTGTTTCACATTCACACGATCAGATTTCTTTTGTTTCGGATCATGATTTGATTTTTTGTACTTTGGATGTGAACCTAAATATTATAGAAACCCTCCCATAGCAGCTACAGGGACTTTAACCTGATAGATTATTCAGTGGTTTTCTGAGCTTTCACTTGTTGATTGGACAGCCTGTTGGTATCATGTATCAGTTGATGCCAAATTGGACGCACTTTTGAATATAATACAAAATGCTTTTGAAAGACATGTTCCATTGCGAAGTGTGCGTGCGAGAAACAATGCATGCCCGTGGTACTCTGACGTTAAGCAGTCTTTTCGTGATCGTAATCGTTCCTATAATGTATGGAAACGTAATCCTACATCGCATAATAGGACTCTATTTACTAGGGCCAGAAACCGATCCAATCTTTTGGTTAGGCAAGCGAAGAAAATATTTTATGCGCATGTTAAATTTAGCTTTACCATCACAACAGTTATGGAAAAATATAAAAAAACTCGGAATTTATGCTCGTGACTGTGTTAAACCTGATTTTGACCCAGATGAGTTAAATAATTATTTTTGCGAACCTTTAGACATTTCTGATAATGATTATAGCCGGCAACTAGTTACCACCCGTAATTCTGTGTTTTCTTTTTCAGCTATTTCTGAGACTGAGGTCTTCAATGCGGTTATCAACATACGATCTAATGCCATTGGTGAAGATGGCTTGTCGATTAAATTTTTAAAGATTATTTTGCCGTTTGTTGTATCGTCACTTGTACATATATTTAATCACATTGTATACACATCTGATTTCCCTGAATTATGGAAAATATCTTGTATTACTCCTATTGGAAAGAATCACACAGCTACTTGCATCAGTGATTATAGACCAATAAGTATATCGCCCGTTTTAGCAAAGAGTTTTGAATCCCTCATATCGAAGCATATTACTAATTATTTGAACCGCAATCAACTTTTGTCTCGCTTCAGTCTAGGTTTCGTACGGCACATAGTTGCACCACTGCGGTATTAAAGGTCATAGAGGATATTAGACCAGAATATGACCTTGGTAATGTGTCACTGATGTGCTTCTTAGATTTCTCCAAAGCCTTCAACAGAATTATTGTTCATTAATGACATTTTTAGTGTGGCAAATTATGCAAGAGTTCATGCTTATGCCGATGACATTCAGCTATACCTATCTAATCGTGTTGGTCTGATTGAGGATATGTGTCAAAGGCCAAATGAAGACTTAGTTTCAATCGTCGCATGGTCTAAAGATAACAAACTTGTACTTTGTGCGGGCAAATCATTTGTTTTACCGATATGCAGATGCGAACTTAATTTTATGGATTTTCCAAATATATACCTTGATATGACTGTACTTAAGTATGTTAACAAAGTGAAATATTTAGGGTTCTAAATTAACTCTACTCTTAGCTGCAAAGATCATATCAATACAGTTGTTAAGAAGGTGTTTCTCACTCTTCGAATTTGAGAATGACTGCTGGATATATTCCGACAGCTATTAAAAGAAAGCTTGTGCTGCAACTTATATTACCTGTTATTACATATTCTGCACAAGTTTATAGCAGGATTGATTCACAGTCGCTGCACAAACTTGAAGTAGCTTTTAATAGCGCTACACGTTATGTTTTTGGTATATCCCGCTTTACTAGTGTCTCGTCATGGCGAAACATGATCTTAGGGTGTGAATTAAAAGATTATCTATCTATAAGAAACTTATCTTTTTTACACGAATTGTTGTATAAAAAGGTTCCAACCTACTTGTATGAGAAACTCATTGCTGGTACCTCCACCCGAAATATAACACTTATTATACCCATGCATATGCACCTCAACACATTCAGATTTTTTTCATTAATGCTATTAAGCTATGGAATAGTCTTACATCATATATTAAACTCATACAGGAAAAAGTTTTACTAAAGCACTTTATGACTTATACTCAAATAAATAAGCTTAAACTTTGCTTGACATATCTGCATGTATATAAATCTTATCTTGACATTTAAATATGTATACAAAATATTTCACTTAACTCTGTCTAATCAACTTTGCTAAAAAAAAACAAAACTAAGTAATTTTTTGATTATAATATAAATAGATGTATGTATTTTAATTTTGTTTTTAATGTTATATTTCTTTATGCCAAATGTGCGACTAGCAATGTAAATGAACTATAAAAGAATTATACTCTTAAGTGTTCATGTTTCAATAATAAATAAATAAAAATAAATAAATATTTGAAATTAGAAAATGGAAGTTTTGAATATAAACAAAACGTGTTGACATAACCTTTTTGTTTAGGTATAGCATTTCAGCGGTAAAGCTCAGCGAAAAAAAGTTCCACTTTCCGTTCTTGTTTAGGGAGGGCTGTTAGTGTTGTACATATTATGAGTTCTTATTTACCAGTAGCTTAATGACAAAAATAAAATATAGTTTTGTATATCCTGAAATATATTTGCAATTAATTTAAATTACCTTTAAATTGAAATCTTGCCAATATCAAATTACCTTTGCAGGTGTAGCGTTTACAATTATTATTTACATTGTTTTTGCAGATTCGTTGAATGATGTACATAGATAAAACCCTTTTTAATCTTATATTGCTAATAAATATAAATCTGAAAAGTTCTTTGGTTCTTCAAAAATGTTTAAGGTTTTAGAGTCTTCTAAAATTTTTTTTGTGAATATAAAATCTGTTGTTAAGTACTCATGTGTTTATACATTACAGCGCTACTAATTTAACTTGTAAAGTTTTACTAGTAAAGCGTGCATTTACTTTTTCATATTTTTGAGAGTAATTTTTGAAACATTTCTTGTTACTCTTTCGTTACCAATTTTTACTGGTAAAATAAATGAACACACCTCAGTCAGAGCTTTAGTGTTTTTGTGTACAGTGAAAAACATTTAGTAAATTAAGTGTGTAAATTCAGACAAAGCGTATTTACAATAAATAGAATCTGTTAAAAAAAACGTAACTGTAGATAAATGTACATATGTGTACATGCTTATTTCGACAACCGTGAGACCGGAAGTCTCGCCTCCAATTACTCAAGTATGAGCAGTCATTTACATTAAGAAATACAATCATGTCTATCTGGGCCATTTTCGGCATTTATATATCCGGTAAATAATTAAAAATAAAGCAAGTGTTGTTTTTTATTCACATTGATACTATAATATCAGGTGTGGGGTAACTCTTAAAACATTAAATTTAGAATAAAAGTGAAGATGGATTTACATCCATTTCGTCAAACAATTGTGGAGAGCTTAATGAAAGCTGGAATAGATTTTCCGGAATCAGTCACAATACGCCAGCTTAAAGTCCTATACGCCGCTGCCCAGGCAAAGCGTTGACTCTCTATCGCCAGATGCCTGTGCGAATGTTTTAAATAAGCCTGATGACGATGTGCCTGCTGTCTTTAAGCCTGAAGTCATTAAGCATCTTCTGAAAATGCCTGAAGTCCGTATCAGTGATACCACAGTTAATACGTCTACTGGTGTTAATTCTAGTGTTCGCAGGACAAGTCATTAAGTCTGCAGCCGATTTTACGGCTATTGCTGGAGCCGCCATTCTTGAAAACGGTGATGAACCAAAGACAACAGATGTTTGCAAGACTGATGCTTCCATTTCTTCACGTGATACTAATAAAACATTAACGAATCGAAAAAATTAAATATTTTTTTCTGATGCAAGTGATGTTAACAGCAATAAAAAGACACAATTGACAAACATCTCAACGGAAAAAGAAGAGATAATAAAATTATAATTGCGCGTTGAAATGTTAAGCTGTAACAACAACGAATTTGATCCTTGGAAGAAAACTTAAATCCAACAACATGTGTCCGCCGTATCGATTTAATGTAATTAGACGCAGCAATATCACATTTTAGGGGCGATGACCAATACGATATTGGTAAGTGGATGCTTCAATTTGAAGATTCTACGAATATGTATGGCTGCACTGATAAAGAAAAATGTGTAAAGATTCGTCGACGCATGCGGTACGGTAAAACAACATGTTGTCAATCTAACTTACTAGACTATAAAAGTGTAAAATCAAGCTTAGAGACAGTTTTCAAACGTACCATTACGTCAGGAAATCTATAGACAGTTCGGACACGAACGTTAAGGCTAACTGAGTCATGCCTTAGCTACTTAGTAGCAATAGCGACACAAGCGGGTATGAAAGAAGGGGAGCTAATAGATTTCAGATGCATCAAACAACTTAACACGTTTATATGGTGCAAGGACGATTACTAAATTAATTGCCCGACTGGTTGGATATGAGCATAGAAGTCAAGCCCAAATTGAGGCGATGAGGGAAATGCTTGTAGAAGCAAAACCGTTACCAATCGCCAGTTTCTGTACTGCAAGTGACTCAAAAATTTTGTTCAATTAGGCGAAAAAAATGGTTTTGCGATTTTATAAAGCAAGTGTCAAGTTTTGGTGAGGGAATACGTAATAAAATGGCATTTTGTGGTTTCTGTACTACAAATTCAATTGTCTCAGCAGCCAAAACTAGTCAATCAGAAAAAGGTACTTGTGTCGATTCAAATTAGTATTTTCAATGAATTATCAAATTTTAAAAATAGATCTATAAAATAAAAGTATTTATGTATATACATTTTGGACGATGTAAAAATGCCTTTTAATTAAATTTTTACAATCTATCAATTTTTGGACATATGTGAATTCCACATACATATGTACATATCTATGTGTATAAATAAAAGAAGAGTTGTTTTGTTTTCATCAGAGTTGCCATTGACAACTGAAAATTAGCATTTTAGTATGAAGAAAATACACAAAGTATGAAATTATACACCATAACAATAATGTAACTTTAGAACAAAGAAACAGCACATAAGTGTCCAAAACCAAGACGACCACCAAATTCCTGTTTTAATTGTGCGGAGGTGGGTCACCACCATCAACAATGTCCTAAAAAGAAGAGGATAGCTGCTGTAATCTCTGACGCTAGTCTAATAGATGCATATCAGTTGGTAAGTATTGTCTTCTTTAATGAAAACAGCCGCACTGAGATAATTAATTGTTTTACACTTTTCCATACCGGTAGCCCAATTAATTGTATAAAGAAATCCATGCTGCTGTTTGATACGGAAACGATTAGTATACCTACGTCGAATCCGGGTGTAGGGAAAAATAAAATAAACATATGCGGTCGAATTAATTGTGAAATAATTTTTAAAAACAGAGGAGTTCGACATAAGAAATGAAGTTGTAATACCTGCGTTAGTTGGCCACAAACTTTTACCAAAATTCAATTTACATTTGTATGAAACAAAAATGAAATACAATAAAAATGAATTACTTCAAATGAAATCGAATATAAATAAAAACAGGAAAGAGTGCTATATTCGGCCATGCCCTTTACCAAAGTGTGTAATAATTAAAACATTTATTGGAACTTCCTGTATTCTCTTCTAATAGCACTAAGCTAGCTACGCAACAATTTATTTGAAAAATCACTTTAGCGCACAAAACTTCAAATTGTTTTATTTTTTTTATAAAATAAGAACTTATTATAGACATACATAAGAAATATTATAGAGTTTTATACCCTTCACATACTGTGAGGGTATATCTAAGTTGTGATTCCGTTTGTAATTTTTTCAATATTCATTTCCGACCCTATAAAGTATATATATTCTTGATCAGCGTTAATAGAAAAGTTATTTGAGCGATGTCCGTCTGTCGTCTGTGAGTTTTGAAATCAAGTTTCTGAGAAAACTATTTGACTTAGAAACTTCGTTCTTTCACTAATATGTTGCATATTGTCCACGAGGAATCGCTATTTAAATTCAGCAAAATCGGTTCACGAATAGCTGAGATATATCCGAAAACCGGAGGAAAAATTTGCATTTTGTATGGAAATTTTGAAAAATTTTTTGATTTAAAGTAAATATTCGGATTTGACTTAGTCATTAGTGACGAAAAACATTTTGAACATCGGTCCCATATAGCCGAGATAGCGAAAACCGATTTCTGAAGGAATCGGGGTTTCATGAACTAAAACGCCTTTCTGTGCTAAGAAACACATATGTAGTGAACTACCGCCGCTTCTAAGTAAAAAAAAAAATTTTTTTTGGACATCGGCTCATATATAGCAAAAACCGGTATATCAAGAAATTGAACTTTTTGATAAACCAGAATACTTTCCTACACAAAAATTGGCATGTAGTCGTAAAAATAGATATTTGAAGCAAAAACAATTTTTCGGTCATCGGTCCATATATAACCGGGATATAGCTAAAACCGATTCCTCAAAGAAGTCGGGCGGTTAAGTAAACCAAAACGCTTTTGTGCCAAAAACACATATAGTAAACAACAGATAATTTAAAGTAAAGTAGGAAAAAATTTTTTCCATCGGTCCATATATAGCCGAGATATATCGAAAACCGATATCTCAAGAAATTGAACTTTAGGTGAACGTTCTAACAAAATGACCATGTAGACGTAAAAATAGATATCTGAAAACAAAAATTTTTTTGGACATCGGTCCATATAGCCAAGATATAGCGAACACCGATTTCTAAAGAAACTGAACTTTAATACAGAAATGGGCTATGGTAGTAAAATATAGACTTTTAAACAAAAATTTTTGGACATCGGTCTATGTATAGCTGGGATATAGAAACGCGGTTTCAAAGAAATGGACTTTTGGTAAACTTGAGACACTTTTCGGTACTGAAAAATACCTGAAATAGACAAGAATAGATGTCTGAAGGCAAAGAAAAAATTTTTGGGCATCGGTCCATACATAGCTGATATATAACAAAACCGATTTCTCGAAATTAAACTTATTGGTTCCAAATGGACCTATAATAGTAAAATATAGATTATTTTAAGAAAAAAAATTTTTTTAACATTGGTCCATTTATAGCCGAGATATAGCGAAAACCGATTTCTCAAGAAACTGGACTTTTTGGCAAACTTAAACATTTTTTGGTACCGAAAATACGTTACTTTTGTAAAGGGTATTTAAGATTCGGCCCAGGCAAATATAGCTTCCTTACTTGTTTTTCCTAGAATTAAAAAAAAATTTTTTTTAATATTTTAATTATTTATTGAATCTTCATAATTGAACTAACAATAAGTTTACAAATCTTAATTCTACATATATAATTAATTAAGCCCGACCAATGTCAGACTTAACGCTAAGTTTAATATCTTTTTATAATTTATTAATGGTAATATGAAATAATAGTTTTGCATTATCCACTTTTATGGAACATTATTTGTGGAATTGCTGATTAAAGCTGCAGTATCCCTCTTTTTTAATCTAATGTGGCCACGATTATTCAAAATACTGCGTGCAAGGTTGTTGGGGGTTTTATTAAATATTTTTCTGCAACCTTGGTGATTTCTGTAGTTACAAGTGGCATATTCAAGTCTCGATGAATATTTAAATTTCTGACATACCATGGAGCTAAAGTAATTAAACGTAAAATTTTGTTCTGCCATCTTTGGATTTTTTCTACACGAGAGGCTGATGCTGTGCCCCATAGTTGTACACCGTAAAACCATATTGGCTTCATAAGCGATTTATATATTAAAAGTTTACAGATAAGGCAGAGCGTGGAGTTTCTTCCTATCAACCAATGGAGCTGAGCCAATTTAAGCTTCATTTGTGTAAGTTTTGCTTCAATGTGGAACTTCTAAGTAAGCCGCTGATCTAGGTGAATACCAAGATATTTTACGTGTGAGTGTTGGGGACAATTTGATTATTTATACGAATTGGCGGACATGTTTCCCTTCGTAGTGTAAATGTCACGTGAACACATTTCTGTTCATTTACTTTTATTCTCCAGAGCTTTAACCATTGTTCAAACTGAACAATATATTCCTGAGAATTCGGGACCTTCTTGGGGCATTTTGTGTGTACTTAGGCAAGCTGTATCATCGGTAAATGTAGTGAAATATTGCTACCAACTGGCATATCAGACGTGTATATTAATACAAAAGAGTGGCTAATATGCTACTCTGTGCACACCGGAAGCAATATATTCAGGTAAACTTACAAAAGTACCCTCCTTCACTACAAACTTTCGGGAGCTGATGTAAACTTCTAAAAGCTTGACAATGGTTGTAGACAAATGAAGTTTTAACTTCAAAATCAGGCCTTCGTGCAACACTTTATCAAAAGCTTGAGATACATCAATAAATAGTGCTGAACAATAGCTTTTTTGCTCGAGGGCGCTTCTTATGACTTGAACCAATCTATGCGTTTGTTCAATAGTACTATGTTGTCGTCTAAACCCAAATTGATGGTATGGGATACAATTACGTTCTGCTAGTATTGGATACAATTTGGCTACAAGTAGCTTCTCGAAGAACTTTGACATTGTTGGTAATAAAGCTTATAGGCCTATGTCTCAGCTTAGTCAAATCTTTACCCGGTTTTGGTATCATCTTCACCACCAACCTTCCAATTATAAGGAAAATATTCCTACCTCAACATGGCATTGAAAATGAACAGCAAAATTCTTACTGCTACTCAGGGCAACAGTCAACATCTTGTTACTGATCCCATCAATACCGGAGCCTCTTAGGGTTTTGACCTGCAATTACATTTTGTACCTCACGAAACTCAAAAGCCATTGGCATAGGAGGTAAGTAAACAATACTACGCAAATCGACAATGTACATGCGTTTGGAAGTCAAAACAGCTTTAAATGGGTAGCAAACAGGTTACCTTTTTTCACAATAGCTACGTGCCCAATCACCACTTGAATTGCGTAGAGGTGACTTTTCAACCGGCCTTTTTAGGTTTCTAGCCGATCGCCATTAAGAATAGTTGGTTTCCGGCGTTACACCAAGATTTTACAGATATTCTTTAAAGAATGCAGTTTTATCATATGCTAGCAAATTTCTTAATCTTGATGTACATTCTCTAAGTCTGGCTTTATGCTAGGGCAGCTGCTGACTACAATGAAAAACACATACTGGGGGTTCCCGTCTATTACTTCAAAGGGTCGAACATTGTTCAACTCGATTACAAAATGGGCTTAGACGTCATCCACACAGTATGTGTGTTTTGAATTAGTCAGCAGCTTCTAAGCAATTTCAAGAGACTTATAAAATTCGTCATATTGATCCGCTGAGATTATGAATCTAGAAGGCAAATAAACTGATGCTCCAACTATATTTTGACCACAATTTTCTATAAAAATTTTCATTACTTGAAGATAATCCTCAGTAATATTACTTAAAAAATAGTGTTTGAGGCTTGACTTTATTAAAATGGCTGTGCCACCACATGCCCTACCCCTCGGATCCTTTGAATCGTATAGTGTATAGCCATTTATTTCAAAAATACTTCTCGTGGTCAAATGAGTCTGTGAGATGAGCATTACATCAATACCTTTTTCCGTTGGGGAGTGCTCGAGTTCATTTTTATGTTGGCGGATTTCGTTAGCGTTCCAGAAACGTATTTTTATGGTGTTCATGATCTATTGACAATAGCCTGAAGCAATGTATTTTGCATATGCAGCATTTCTTGCATTATGCTAGTCATTGTTGTTACGAAATTTTACACAGTGGCTATAATTGAAGCCTAAATCAATGTTTGATGGAATATTTGTTAATGGCACCTTTTCCTTTGCTTCAGAATTATTTTTAACAGCATCAGCATACGATTCCTGATTTGTGGTTGATTTTGCCATTTGGCGATAAGAGGCAGGGACAGGAAATACGTTTCGTCCATGAACTGTCACGGGGTTTTGTTTAGGTTTCATGGACTGCTTAACCACAGAATACACCGGACAACCCCTGTAATTAGCTGTATGATTGCCACCACAATTACTACATTTTTTGTAGTTTTGATTATTTTTCGGCTTGTTACAATTCGCCGTACCATGTAGTTCCCCACATACAACGCAAACTGTTGGCAACTTGCAATACGTTTTTGTGTGCCCATATTCCTGACAATTGTGGCTTTGAACTGGCCCTATTTCTTTTGTGGGGCTCCTCCATAATAAATAGGATGAATCTCATTTTTTTTAATTTGGTATCGTTTGGTTCCAATTCCACACGGAACATTGGTTGGAATTTTTACGATTTATTAAATTAATAACGTTTTTAACTTTGAGCCTAGGTCCTCAAAGCTTCTTTTACCTCGAAAGGATCCACACTTTTCAACTTTAGGTATAATAATCCTTTTATCCTTATCAAGCTCTGCAGTCATCTTTCTATAGTCTGTTTCAGTATTAATTTGAATCTTAGTCTCGTCAATGTTTTGGTTTTATGGGTATTACATAAGGAGCCTTCACGTTTGGTTTTTAACAAGGCATTAGAATTTTTCTCTAGATAAATTGGAGGTGGTTTCGAAGATTTAGTCGTAACAGAGACTTTATCGTTTTGTCTTTCAATAAAAAAAACGGTTTGTGGGAGTTTATGGAAACGGCCTCTTTGTCTCTAGAAATTTTGGCACCGATGATATTTTTTGACGATTTACGGCTCCGCCCTCGCTTTACTACTGTAATGTATCTATCCATTCCGACTTGGACTTTGGTTTTCTGCGTTGTTAATAATATTATCCACTTGGTTGAGTGAAGAATATGAACCTGAAGCAGATGATGCTGCCGATGTAACAAAATTTTTCTCAAGTAACTGTACACTGTCAAAGGCACAGTTGTCTGAGTAAGAGAAACTGAGTTCGCTTGAGAAATTGGTTTGGCCGTAAGATAATAACTATCAGTAGTTTTTTTTACTTGTATTAGTGGCATTAGAGCCTCTGCACTCATTCACCATTTACACCCACTTCACAGTTTGTTATGTTTGAAGAGCTCATAAAGGCAATGTTCAATATCACATTTCAAGTTTTTTATGTTTTTGTTGTTTCCTTTTTAATCAAGTTTTTATTAATTTTAACTGTTTATTTTATTATTTTTTAACTGTTCAAAACAAAGTGTCAATAGCACTAAAGAGTTTCAAATATAAATCAATTTTCACCTATTACGGGTGTTTTGCAAAACCTAAGAACAAAAAAGTTTTTCCACTTTAATTCATGTACACTGCAAATAGACACGTCCGAACTGTATGAAGTACGATTGGAGAATGTATTTATAATAAATAAAACAAAAAGGTCGATATAAACTCTTTTATTAAAATAATAAAAAACAGTAACCAAAATAGGAATCGACTGTGGTATACCAAATTAAAAAGAAATTGAGAAGTGACTACCATGTGCGGACTGAACATTGACTCTCCGCATGCCATCCAAGAGCACTATCCGCTGAGGTTTTACCAGACTTTTTTTCCACAAACCGAGGGTATTTTTCGGCGGCTTTTCCCAAATTATCGTCGGCGGTGGCTAAGATTTATATTTTTAATTTTAGTGACATATTTACGCATATAATACATATACAATGATGAACATAACTTTGTGCTACCTCAAGATTTTTGAAACCCAATAAAAACAATGATTATGACTGTAATTTAGCCCCCATTGCTGAGTTTAACAAAAACTGTAATGCCTGTAACCAATAAATCGGAATTTACAAAATCATAACTAAAAAACTTTTGTTCTTTGAGTAATGACTATTTATTTATTAATAAGTTATTTTAATTCAAATATCTTATAAATTAGAGTATAATGAAAATCCTAATATAAAACCAGTAAGAAAGCTATATTCGACTGGGCCGAATCTTAAATACCCTTCACAAAACTAACATCAATGTACGCACACTTAGATATTCAGTAAAAGCAAATAATTTTTCTTGCCACCAAAAATAGTTTTAATCGGTTTCCACTAAAAAAAAAATATGCTTTTTTTTGTTTGCTTTCAGATTTGTGGGTACAAAAAAGTGGTCTTATTCAATTTCTTGAGGTATTGGTTTTTGGTAAATCTCGGCTATATGTGGACCGATGTCCAAAAAATTTTTTGCTTGCGTACATCTATATTTCTATATAACAAACAGGTTCTACAAAGTTCAGGTTGCACAAAAAGCCAAATTTTATGAGAAATCGGTTTTAGCTATAATTAGGGCTATGCACTTGAGATATGTATTAGTTTTAGGGTGAAATGAATTTGAGCCTGAATAAAAAGTAAAATTAAATACTATAAGAATTATATAAAAGAAGTTCAAAATAATAATAATATAATTAATTAATTAATAAGTTCAAGAAAATAGAAATTATTTGAAAAATTTTAAAATAGGGTTAGGATAATGATTTATAAATAAAAATAGTAAGTTTAATCAACTTATTCACACTTGAGGTGGGAAACTCCTACCAAGTGAATATAGAAAATAATAATTTAATGTGTTTGAGTTTAGA
>BGZK01003342.1:0-7500 GCA_005406025.1 Eumeta japonica
CTTTATCAGTTTCTTACATCCACTTTCATTCAGCCTTTTAGGGTTGGCCAGGAATGTTACAGGTTGCATTTAATAAGGTGCTAAATAACTTATCTTAATAATTTTTTTTTTATTTAATATTTTACATATTTATCTCTATACATTTTATTGTTATATTTACATTACATTTAGCACTATTTGTCTTTGTCTTCCCTTAACCATTGGCTGTTTATTTATGTCACGATTTATCGTGTTTAAGTCCTCATTTGTGTTTATTTTATTCATTGTATGCCATATTAGAGCCGTTCATTTTATTGCACCTTCGCGTGACCCGCTCGCAAAATTCAAAATGTTTTCTATTTGTTTCGTCGTCAGGGAGGCCGGAAAACCATGCCTCCGACTACGACGCCGGTGCCCGCCTCGGTCTCTGCGCTCTCTCCCGAAGATTGGGCATTCTTCGAGAACGTGCAGTACATCTTGGACCTTATCAGGGGCGCACGCGCAGTACGGCGAATCCTTCAGCTTAAACCTGTTCGGGTACTGAGCGATCCGCCGTGTCCCGTTAGGGTTTGCGCTATCGGGGCGTGATCGTGAATCGCGAGGGACTATACGCCCCTTCCACTCGGGAAGAAGCGCGGTTATTTCACCAGTGCCTCCCTCGGTGTAACGCTGTTGCCACTCGTCCAGGCTCGCCGCCCTGATCACCTTTTTGGCGTACGACAGCGGATAGCGATCGTAATCCGCTGCCGTTTTCTTTTTCAGGGCGGCGTTCCTGGCGAGCTCATCAGCACGCTCGTTGCCCGTGGTTCCCGCGTGTGCCCGCACCAGAATAGGCGCACTTCCTGCCTTCCGCGATATCCCTGATGTCTTGGCGCTGCATGGGCCAGAGGTTGTAGGTTTGGGGGCGGTCAGCATCTGCAGCGACGACTTTGAGTCGCTGAGATGTTGACCAGCCGATGCCTTCCTTGACCCTCTTTATCGCCCTGTGCAGCGCGAACATCTCTGCCTGGAATACCGTGCAGAAGGATTCGAGCCGGAACGTGGAGTTCCCGGTTCCATTTCGTCCCGCCACTCTGTCAGGGCCGCACCTACTTTACCTTCGGTCTTACTGCCGTCGGTATATATGTGCGGCCCGACAATCGAACGGTCGACTGTTGATGGATCCAGGTCTTCAACGCTCTCGAACCCGAGTTCGGGGTGCGCGGGATGCGGCATTTCGCGGAAGTCCACGGGCTTCTCGAGCTCCGGTCAGCACAGACGTCCCCGATTCACTTCCGCGCTTCACCTCATAGAGTCTGGCTGCTTCCTCACCCGTATGTCTGGGGAGCAACCTCGCGAGGATCAGCGCGGAATGGAGGAGACCGTTCTGTAAGCTCGGCATGCTTTCAATGCTACACTGCGCTGTAGCGCGTCCAGCACGCACGCCGAGCTTTTGGTTGCCGGGGCCCAAGCGCACGAAGCGTACGTGACTATCGGCTCTATCGCGGCGACGTATATCGTCCTGACTATCTCCGGACTCAACCCCAGGTAGCCTTGGCCGCCCTGGCTATGCCTTTATAAATGCTGGCAGCCCTTTTGCACTTGGCTGCGTGGGGTATGAAAGTCAACCCTTGTCTATTGTAAGACCTAGGAGGCGGATCTCGTCAACAAGGGCAATTTCTGTGTTGCCCATGCGAATGACCGGGACATCGAACTTCAGTTTTCTGGTGAGCACCATCGCGTTGGTTTTCGATGGTGCAAACCTCAACTTGTTTCGATCGCCCCAGTCCCTCACATGGGCTAGTGCCCTGTTGGTCTCCGCCTCCAGTGCTGAGCTGACTGTCCGGAAAACATCAGGACCACGTCGTCCGCGAACGCCTGAACGTATACACCGAGGTCCCCGAGTTCGCGGAGTAGGGAGTCAGGACGAGATTCCAAAGGTTGGACCGGCTATCGAGCCCTGTATACAACCCTTCGAAGTCATCCTCCTGGACTCCCCTCCGGCGTATCGGACCACCACCTCCCGGTCTCTCAGGTAACCCATTACCATGCCGTAGAGGTTTACTGGGCATTTGTGGACGAGCAGTTGGTTTCGTAAAGCCGGCCACCACGCGTTGTCGAAGGCCCCTCGATGTCCAATGACACCATCACAATAATTCTTTTGAGATTTAACTCATTATGGATGTGTCATCAGATCGTACAGGGAGTCCTCCGTCCCGCGCTGTGGCATGAAACCATACTGCCGCGTCTGCAGCTTCGGCATTATATGCCATTGGATGCGCCAGACGAGCATCCTTTCCACGGTTTCCCATTACGGGAGAAGCCTATGGGACGGTAAGACTTTGGACGGGAGTAGTCGTCCTTACCTGGCTTCGGTATCACCTGGTCGCTACCTTCCAGGCCCGGGAAAGTATCCCAGCTGCAAACATTTGTTCGCCATGGCTAGGAACAATCCCAGGTCCCGCAAGATGGCAGCCTGGCATATATCCGAAGTGAACCCGTCAATCCCAGGGGCTTTTGGGATTGAATGCCTTAAGGGCATTTCACTTCAGCCCCAGTGAAGGCGGGTCCATCTCGGACAAGATATCCGAAGCCTCCGGCGGGCGGATACTTCCGTCGGTTCGTCTTCTTAGTTCCGTGTGGTACGGACCATCCGTGTCGACACGGTCATCAGGAAAAAGGTATTCGCCAGGAGGACGGCAGACTCGTTCGGGCTGCGTCTGCCCGTCGTTGATAAGTAAAACATCCTCCCGGTTTCTCCCAGTGTTCCTGATGACCCTGTAGATACCATCCCATACGCTCTCCCTGTCCTGGGCGGTGCAAAACCGTTTCCAGCTCGTCGTCTGGGCATCCGCTGCTGCCCGTTCATAAACCTCCTTGGCTCTCACATATTCCTCGACCACATACCGGCGTCTGCTAGGGGCGTTTCGGATGCGACGCTTTTGGTGTTCGCATCCCTTTCAGCCCCTCTGGTTCGGGACTCCACCAGGGAGCTTCGGTCTTCGCATCGAGCGCTTTCGCGGTATGGCGGTGTCGCACGCGTGCTGACGCATTCGGTGTACAGATCCACGACCTCGTCGAGTCGGTCACACGAGTCTACAACCTCCACCGTCCCGGCAGTCAGAGCCCTTTCTTCCTTCGCGTTATCAAACGCTGTTGGGAACTCCGACCACCGAGCCTTCGCTGTGTTGTAGATTCGTGTGCCCCGGAAGGTTCAGGTCCGGACCGCCCCCGGTGCGTACGTTGAACGTGACTGCGTTATGGTCCGAGGATGTTACTCCTCGGACCACTTGCCATTCCTCCGCTCTATCCAGTAGAGCGGGCTGCCTCGTCACGTCCACCGTACTTCGCGAGACGGTCCCCTGTATACTTCGAACGTGGGGATATTCCCTTCGTTGAGTACATGTAACCCCTCCACGTCGAGGAAGTCGCAGAGTTCTGTTCCCCTCGCGTCGTCGCGCTCACTGCCCACCACACGCTCCATGCGTTGACGTCGCCCCAGGATGATTTTGTTCGTCCCGAGCTTCGAGCAGACCCACTTCACGCGGTCGAGGTATGGGCCGATCGGCTTGTCGCACTCGAAGTAGACCGACACGACGCCAATTCTGCAGTTCCCGGCCGTGACTACAGCAGCGGTGACGTTTTCGTCGATGAGTGTTTGATCTTCCTCGACGTCCACGTCACTGTCCAGGATTAGGATGGCGGCTTTACGGGTCCGGCACGCGGGGCCACCGTTGGATGACCCTACAGCCGGGTACCGCTTGGCTCGCCAGTATTGCCCACGTAGGGCTCCTGGACTAGTGCCACTGCAATCTTGCGCCTGCTCGCTCCAACCAGCAGCTCCGCCGTAGCGAGCTTGCTCCGCTGCAGGTTGGATTGAATGAACCGCAGAGATGCGTGGTCAGCCTCACTTCCACCGACAAGCCGTCAGCCATGAGTACGGTTTTGGGCAGCCAGGCGCCCGCCGCTAACAGTACGCGACCTTTGTCCGCGCTATAGCGTCCCATTTGGCGCGGACGCCGCATTCTTGGCTAAGTGCCGAATGGGCGACGTCCTCGCAGCCGGCTCTCGTGCAGTTTATGCACTTTGGGGTTGAGCAGCTTTGCGGTCTGGACACGTGGGACCTGTATGATCGCCTCCACAGTGCGCGCACTTGTCATTTTGTTCTCGGCACCATTTCTTACTATGGCCGAAACCAAGACAGCGCGAGCACTGCACTAGGGCGACTGGTCCCAAACCGGTCGCCGCTGCAACCCCACATACGTAGCCGGTTTTATGAGACGCGTATATAGCGCGGGCGACACCTCGAGGACCGGATGGCACTCGGGGGTTTCGCGCACGTCTGCGGTAGCGGACTCGCGCCTCGACCTCCCCAATCAGACCTTCGGTGGTGTGCCCATTTTGCCTCTTCAGCGATTCAACGATCTGTGCGTCGGAATTGACCTTCAGGACATCCCGTATAATGATAAGTGGTAGCGATGGCTCCGGTTTGGACGCGGAGATCTTTAGATTTAGTTTTAATGCGCGTCTCGATGCGCTTGATAGCGTCATCGGACACGCATGTGAGGACGACCTTCTGGTTCCTGGCTTTCCTCACTCTATCCACCCCACCCCATTTCCCTTGCATCAACCACCTCCCTGATGGCTTTGACCACCTGGTCACTGGTGTGGTTGGCGCATCGGGACGAGACGATAAGGGTGTGGGCAGCGGCGATCTTTGGGCCAGGAACTTGCGGCTTCGCGGCCGCTTGCAGTTTCGGCTTTGCCGCAGCCGCCGCATGGGTCGGCTTGATCTCCAGTGTCTTGCGGAGCCTCCAACTTGTTGGGGATGTCCATCCTGTCTATGGCGTCCTGCGTCCTCTTGATCTCGGCCGCCATGTTGGCGACGGCGGTTTCCACCCTCAGACATCTGTCGAGGTGGTGCTCCGTCGTCTTTGCAGTCGTTTCTCAGCCGCCTCAAGGTCGCGAGCCCTCTTGGTCTTCTCCCGTTCCACCTCCAGAATGTGGTGGGAGCGAGACTCTTCGAGGCTAAGGGCAGGCGCAGCGATGCGCTGCAATTTTTCGCAGACGGAGGTTTTCACCTCCCTGCTTATATTGCGCAACGCTTCTAGCTCGTCCCTCGCCTCCCTAGTGAGGGCTGTTATTTTACCGCCGCCCGGTTGGCGGCGGTGGGCTCGGTTTTCGCGGAGCCCTCTTGCGACTTGAGGCCGGCGACTGTATTGGCGGCCGAGTGCTGGTGAGCGGAGGGATGGTTGGCAGGGACTGACCCGCTTCGCAAAACCCTACACAGCGCGACAGGCACCTTCCGGTGTCTCTGTCTGCCTCGGCATCTCGATGCTGCCCTCTCCAGCTTCCAAGGGAAAGGTCAGGGTTGCTGGTTTGGCGAGCTTTTTCGCCGCTCCCTGCCTTGCCTTTGCCAGGACGCCAGTTTCCGACCTGCCACCCGCCTCTGCGCCCCTTTTGAAGGGGGGCACCTCGTCCCGGCGCGGCATGGTCTCCGTAACTCTCCTGCTCATTTTGCTATTTTTGTTGTTTTACTATTTTATTATGATCTATGTATGTGCGAACGAGTCACACGTACAAGGGATTAGCAGTCTAAGATCTGAGATGAAATGTAATTGGATGTAATTAAGTGTCGGTATTAACAGGCAGTACAATATAATGTAACAGCTGGAATATTAGTTAATTGGTTAATCAGTCAGTGGTTATGAGGTAAGACAAAGCAGTTTGATAATTTAGATTATTATCTATTGTGCTATTTACAGGATAATTTAATTAAGACAATACAATAATAAGATCCTAATTAATTATAATTATTAATAATTAGTTAGCAAGTAAATAAATTACAATTTACAGTTTAATTAGATATTGATAATTATATACATTAACTTAATTTAGTTTAGTCGATTTGAGGTCAGTAATAATTATAATTATTAATAATTAGTAAATTTAAAATAAATTTTCAATTTAATTAAATATTGATAGTTATATACATTAAATTAATTTAGTTGGTCGATTTGAGGTATCAGAAATAATTTAATTAGTCAGTAATAATTATAATTATTAATAATTAGTGACAATTTAATAACAATTTTAATAACAATTTATGTTTTGCAGATTAATGATTCGGTGAAATTCAATCAAATTAAATAATTGCAAGGATCAAATTAAAATAATTGCAAGGTATAATATGTAGTTGGGTTGATAAACAGTTCAATTGTTGAATATTTAAATTGATTTGGTTATTAATTTGGTTGAATTAAATTGAATCGGTAGCAATTAGTAAGTAAATAGAATAAATTAAATAAAATAAATCAATAGTGATGATATCAGTAATAAATAAGGGGGTGACAATTGGGACTAAGATTGGGACTAAGATTATTGGCCCAAATTCAGTTTAATCAGTTAAATTTAATTAGTTTATAATAATAATCCAGTTAAATTTAATTAATTTATAATAATTAATTTACAATTTATATATGGTCTCCAATCGGTTAATATTAGGCCAATTCTATAAGATTTTTATAAATAAATTTAATATTTAAATTTATATTAAATTTAACAATTTTATAATTTGAATGAATTAAATAAATAAATTTATATTAGTAAATTTAGAAAGATTATAATTTGACAGGTTAAAGTCGGATTTTCAGCAATCCAGCCATTATCCGGTGTGCAGTTATTAATTTAGTTGTGTTAAATTAAATCAGTAGCAATTAATAAGTAAATAAAATAAATAAATCAATAACGATGATATCAGTAATAAACAAAATAGAAAATTGGGACTAAGATTGGGACTAAGATTATTGGCCCAATTCAGTTTAATCAGTTAAATTTAATTAATTTACAATAATTAATTTACAATTTATATAAGGTCTCCAACCCGGATTAATATTAGGCCAATTTTATAGGATCTTTATAAATAAAATTAATATTAAAATTTTATTAAATTTAAATTTAACAATTTTATAGTTTGAATGAATTAAATAAATAAAATTATATTGGTAAATTTAGAGATTTTAATTTAACAGGTTAAACAGCAATCCAGCCACTATCCGGTGTGCATTAGGCCTATTGAATGTTGTTTTCTTCGGTTTGTGTCGGGATCAGAGGTCGCAGGATCAAAATCGGGATATGGGGTTGTAGCTCTCGAGCCCACACCGAATGATACCTCGCACCCCAATGGTGGGTTTCGACACAAATTTGGCAAATTCGGCTCGGCCTTGGCACTCTGTTAGTTTTCTTAATTTTCTCGTGATTGGACAGCGGGAAAATTCTGAAAATCTACACGGACGTTGTAGTTGCGTGTGCCGACAAACTTATCTATTTGCACATTTGACGCACTGTCCCGTTCCCGTGCTATAGCCGGGAGTAAGTCCTAGCAAGTCCCGGCAAATGGTTTTCAAGTTTTCGGAACCAGAGGTCGCAAATCACGATTGAGGTGTCGATTTATAATCCTTGGGAATGCAAGGCGAATGGTATGTCAAGCTCTCTATTTCGATCTTGGGATCCAGGACCTCGTGGTTACTGGTTTCGGTTTAA
>BGZK01003342.1:15000-17500 GCA_005406025.1 Eumeta japonica
GGTTAGGTTAGGTTGGGTTAGGTTAGGTTAGGTTAGGTTGGGTTGGGTTAGGTTAGGTTAGGTTAGGTTAGGTTAGGTTGGGTTAGGTTAGGTTAGGTTAGGTTAGGTTAGGTTAGGTTGGGTTGGGTTAGGTTAGGTTGGGTTGGGTTAGGTTGGGTTAGGTTAGGTTAGGTTGGGTTGGGTTGGGTTAGGTTAGGTTAGGTTAGGTTGGGTTGGGTTGGGTTGGGTTAGGTTAGGTTGGGTTAGGTTAGGTTAGGTTGGGTTAGGTTGGAGTTGGGTTAGGTTAGGTTAGGTTAGGTTAGGTTAGGTTGGGTTAGGTTAGGTTAGGTTGGGTTGGGTTAGGTTGGGTTAGGTTGGGTTAGGTTGGGTTGGGATTAGGTTAGGTTAGGTTAGGTTGGGTTAGGTTGGGTTAGGTTAGGTTAGGTTGGGTTAGGTTGGGTTAGGTTAGGTTGGGTTGGGTTGGTTGGGTTAGGTTGGGTTGGGTTGGGTTAGGTTGAGGTTGGGTTGGGTTAGGTTGGGTTGGGTTGGGTTAGGGATTGGGTTGGGTTAGGTTAGGGTTAGGTTGGGATTAGGTTAGGTTAGGTTAGGTTAGGTTGGTTAGGTTGGGATTGGGTTAGGTTAGGTTGGGTTAGGTTAGGTTGGGTTGGGTTGGGTTGGGATTGGGTTAGGTTAGGTTAGGTTAGGTTAGGTTGGGTTGGGTTGGGTTAGGTTGGGTTAGGTTAGGTTAGGTTAGGTTAGGTTAGGTTGGGTTGGGATTAGGTTAGGTTGGGTTAGGTTGGGATTGGGTTGGGTTAGGTTAGGTTAGGTTAGGTTAGGTTAGGTTAGGTTGGGTTAGGTTAGGTTAGGTTGGGTTGGGTTGGGTTATTAGGTTAGGTTAGGTTAGGTTGGGTTAGGTTAGGTTAGGTTAGGTTGGGTTAGGTTGGGTTGGGTTAGGTTGGGTTAGGTTGGGTTAGGTTGGGTTAGGTTAGGTTAGGTTAGGTTAGGTTAGGTTAGGTTGGGTTAGGTTAGGTTGGGTTAGGTTGGGTTGGGTTAGGTTAGGTTGGGATTGGGTTAGGTTAGGTTAGGTTGGGTTAGGTTAGGTTGGGTTAGGTTAGGTTAGGTTGGGTTAGGTTGGGATTGGGTTAGGTTGGGTTGGGTTAGGTTAGGTTAGGTTAGGTTGGGTTGGGTTGGGTTGGGATTAGGTTGGGTTAGGTTAGGTTGGGTTAGGTTAGGTTAGGTTAGGTTAGGTTAGGTTAGGTTGGGTTGGGATTGGGTTGGGTTGGGTTAGGTTAGGTTAGGTTAGGTTAGGTTGGGATTAGGTTAGGTTAGGTTAGGTTGGATTGGGATTAGGTTAGGTTAGGTTGGGATTAGGTTAGGTTAGGTTAGGTTGGGTTGGGTTAGGTTAGGTTAGGTTGGGTTAGGTTAGGTTAGGTTGGGATTGGGTTGGAAGTTGGTTGGGATTGATTGGTTGGGTTAGGTTGGTTGGTTAGGTTGGGTTGGGTTAGGTTGGGATGGGTAGGTTGGTTGGTTGGGTGGGTTAGGTTGGGTTGGGTGGGTTAGGTTAGGTTGGGTTGGTTGGTTAGGTTGGTTGGGATTAGGTTGGGTTGGGTTGGGTTTATTGGGTTAGGTTAGGTTAGGTTAGGTTAGGTTAGGTTGGGGTTAGGTTGGGATTAGGTTAGGTTAGGTTAGGTTAGGTTAGGTTGGATTTAGGTTAGGTTAGGTTGGGTTAGGTTGGAGGTTAGGTTAGGTTGGTTGGTTTAGGTTGGGGTTAGGTTGGGTTGGGTTGGGAGTTGGGTTGGGATTAGGTTAGGTTGGGTTAGGTTGGAGGTTAGGTTAGGTTAGGTTGGGTTGGGTTAGGTTGGGTTAGGTTGGGTTAGGTTGGGTTGGGATTGGGTTAGGTTGGGTTGGGATTGGGTTGGGTTGGGTTGGGTTGGGATTGGGTTAGGTTAGGTTAGGTTAGGTTAGGTTGGGTTAGGTTGGGTTGGGTTGGGTTAGGTTAGGTTAGGTTAGGTTGGGTTGGGTTAGGTTGGGTTGGGTTGGGTTAGGTTAGGTTAGGTTGGGTTAGGTTAGGTTGGGTTGGGTTGGGATTGGGTTGGGTTGGGTTGGGATTGGGTTAGGTTAGGTTGGGTTGGGTTGGGTTAGGTTGGGTTGGGATTAGGTTGGGTTGGGTTGGGTTGGGTTGGGTTAGGTTGGGTTAGGTTGGGTTAGGTTGGGTTAGGTTAGGTTGGGTTGGGTTAGGTTAGGTTAGGTTGGTTGGGTTAGGTTAGGTTAGGTTAGGTTAGGTTAGGTTAGGTTAGGTTAGGTTGGGATTAGGTTAGGTTGGGTTGGTTGGGTTGGGTTAGGTTAGGTTAGGTTGGGTTAGGTTGGGTTAGGTTAGGTTAGGTTAGGTTAGGTTGGGTTGGGTTAGGTTAGGTTGGGTTAGGTTAGGTTAGGTTAGGTTAGGTTAGGTTGGGTTAGGTTAGGTTAGGTTGGGTTAGGTTAGGTTAGGTTAGGTTAGGTTGGGTTGGGTTGGGTTGGGTTG
>BGZK01003342.1:20000-25000 GCA_005406025.1 Eumeta japonica
TTAGGTTAGGTTAGGTTAGGTTAGGTTAGGTTAGGTTAGGTTGGGTTAGGTTAGGTTAGGGTTGGGTTAGGTTAGGTTAGGTTAGGTTGGGTTAGGTTGGGTTAGGTTAGGTTAGGTTAGGTTGGGTTAGGTTGGGTTGGGTTGGGTTAGGTTAGGTTAGGTTGGTTGGGTTAGGTTAGGTTAGGTTAGGTTAGGTTGGGTTAGGTTAGGTTGGGTTAGGTTAGGTTGGGTTAGGTTAGGTTAGGTTAGGTTAGGTTAGGTTAGGTTGGGTTAGGTTAGGTTAGGTTAGGTTAGGTTGGGTTAGGTTAGGTTAGGTTGGGTTAGGTTGGGTTGGGTTAGGTTGGGTTGGGTTGGGTTAGGTTAGGTTGGGTTAGGTTAGGTTGGGTTAGGTTGGGTTGGGTTGGGTTAGGTTAGGTTGGGTTAGGTTGGGTTGGGTTAGGTTAGGTTAGGTTAGGTTAGGTTAGGTTAGGTTAGGTTAGGTTAGGTTAGGTTAGGTTGGGTTAGGTTAGGTTGGGTTAGGTTGGGTTTAGGTTGGGATTAGGTTGGGTTGGGTTGGGATTGGGTTAGGTTAGGTTAGGTTAGGTTGGGATTAGGTTGGGATTGGGTTAGGTTAGGTTGGGTTAGGTTAGGTTAGGTTGGGATTGGGTTAGGTTGGGTTAGGTTAGGTTAGGTTAGGTTGGGTTAGGTTGGGTTAGGTTGGGTTGGGTTAGGTTAGGTTGGGTTGGGTTGGGTTAGGTTGGGTTGGGTTAGGTTAGGTTAGGTTAGGTTGGGTTGGGATTGGGATTGGGTTAGGTTGGGTTAGGTTGGGATTGGGTTGGGTTGGGTTAGGTTAGGTTGGTTTAGGTTGGTTAGGTTAGGTTGGGATTGGTTTAGGTTGGGATTGGGATTAGGTTAGGTTAGGTTAGGTTAGGTTAGGATTTAGGTTAGGTTGGGATTAGGTTGGGTTGGGTTAGGTTAGGTTGGGATTAGGTTAGGTTGGGTTGGGTTAGGTTGGGTTGGGTTAGGTTGGGTTGGGTTGGGTTAGGTTAGGTTGGGTTGGGTTGGGTTGGGATTAGGTTAGGTTAGGTTAGTTGGGATTGGGATTGGGTTGGGTTAGGTTAGGTTGGGTTGGGATTGGGTTGGGTTGGGTTGGGTTAGGTTAGGTTAGGTTAGGTTGGGTTGGGATTGGGTTGGGTTGGGTTAGGTTGGGTTGGGTTAGGTTAGGTTGGGTTGGGTTAGGTTGGGTTGGGTTAGGTTGGGTTGGGTTGGGATTGGTTGGGATTGGGATTGGGTTAGGTTGGGTTGGGATTGGGTTAGGTTAGGTTAGGTTGGGATTAGGTTAGGTTAGGTTGGGTTAGGTTGGGTTAGGTTAGGTTGGGTTAGGTTAGGTTGGTTGGGATTGGGTTAGGTTAGGTTGGGATTGGTTAGGTTGGGTTAGGTTGGGTTGGGTTGGGTTGGGTTAGGTTGGGTTGGGTTGGGATTGGGTTAGGTTAGGTTGGGTTAGGTTGGGATTGGGTTAGGTTGGTTAGGTTGGGTTAGGTTAGGTTGGGATTGGGTTAGGTTGGGTTGGTTGGGATTGGGTTAGGTTGGGATTAGGTTAGGTTAGGTTAGGTTAGGTTGGGTTAGGTTAGGTTAGGTTAGGTTAGGTTGGGTTAGGTTGGGTTAGGTTGGGTTGGGTTAGGTTGGGATTGGGTTAGGTTGGGTTAGGTTAGGTTAGGTTGGGTTGGGTTAGGTTGGGTTAGGTTAGGTTAGGTTAGGTTAGGTTAGGTTGGGTTAGGTTTGGGAGTTAGGTTAGGTTAGGTTGGTTGGGTTAGGTTGGGTTTAGGTTAGGTTGGGTTGGGTTAGGTTAGGTTGGGATTGGGTTGGGTTAGGTTAGGTTGGGTTGGGTTAGGTTGGGTTAGGTTGGGTTAGGTTAGGTTAGGTTAGGTTAGGTTGGGTTGGGTTAGGTTAGGTTAGGTTAGGTTGGGTTAGGTTAGGTTAGGTTGGGTTGGGTTGGGTTAGGTTGGGTTAGGTTAGGTTAGGTTAGGTTAGGTTAGGTTAGGTTAGGTTAGGTTAGGTTGGGTTGGGTTAGGTTGGGTTAGGTTAGGTTAGGTTAGGTTGGGTTGGGTTAGGTTGGGTTTGGGTTGGTTGGGATTTAGGTTGGTTAGGTTAGGTTAGGTTAGGTTAGGTTGAGTTAGGTTAGGTTAGGTTGGGTTAGGTTGGGTTGGGTTAGGTTAGGTTGGGTTAGGTTGAGTTGGGATTAGGTTAGGTTGGGTTAGGTTAGGTTGGGTTGGGTTAGGTTGGGTTAGGTTGGGATTAGGTTAGGTTGGGTTAGGTTAGGTTGGGTTAGGTTAGGTTGGGTTGGGATTGGGTTAGGTTAGGTTAGGGTTAGGTTGGGATTGGGTTAGGTTGGGTTGGGTTGGGTTAGGTTGGGTTAGGTTGGGATTAGGTTAGGTTGGGTTGGGTTAGGTTAGGTTAGGTTGGGTTAGGTTGGGTTGGTTGGGTTGGGTTAGGTTAGGTTAGGTTAGGTTAGGTTAGGTTAGGTTGGGTTGGGTTGGGTTGGGTTAGGTTGGGATTTAGGTTAGGTTAGGTTGGGTTAGGTTAGGTTAGGTTAGGTTAGGTTAGGTTAGGTTGGGTTAGGTTAGGTTAGGTTAGGTTAGGTTAGGTTAGGTTAGGTTAGGTTAGGTTGGGTTAGGTTAGGTTGGGTTAGGTTAGGTTAGGTTAGGTTGGGTTAGGTTGGGTTGGGTTAGGTTAGGTTAGGTTGGGTTAGGTTAGGTTGGGTTAGGTTGGGTTGGGTTAGGTTAGGTTAGGTTAGGTTGGGTTAGGTTAGGTTAGGTTGGGTTAGGTTGGGTTAGGTTAGGTTAGGTTGGGTTGGGTTAGGTTGGGTTAGGTTGGGTTGGGTTGGGTTAGGTTAGGTTAGGTTGGGATTGGGTTGGGTTGGGTTGGGTTAGGTTTAGGTTGGGATTAGGTTAGGTTAGGTTGGTTAGGTTGGGTTAGGTTAGGTTGGGTTAGGTTAGGTTAGGTTAGGTTGGGTTGGGATTGGGTTAGGTTGGGTTGGGTTAGGTTAGGTTAGGTTGGGATTGGGTTAGGTTGAGTTGGGTTAGGTTGGGTTAGGTTAGGTTGGGTTGGGTTAGGTTAGGTTAGGTTGGGTTGGGTTAGGTTAGGTTAGGTTAGGTTGGATTAGGTTGGGTTAGGTTGGGTTGGGATTAGGTTAGGTTAGGTTGGGATTGGGTTAGGTTAGGTTAGGTTAGGTTAGGTTAGGTTGGAGTTGGGTTGGGTTGGGATTGGGATTGGGATTTAGGTTAGGTTAGGTTGGTTAGGTTAGGTTAGGTTAGGTTGGGTTGGGTTGGGTTAGGTTAGGTTAGGTTAGGTTGGGTTAGGTTGGGTTGGGATTGGGATTGGGATTGGGTTAGGTTAGGTTGGGTTAGGTTAGGTTAGGTTAGGTTAGGTTAGGTTGGGTTAGGTTAGGTTAGGTTAGGTTGGGTTGGGTTAGGTTAGGTTAGGTTAGGTTAGGTTAGGTTAGGTTAGGTTAGGTTAGGTTAGGTTAGGTTAGGTTAGGTTAGGTTAGGTTAGGTTAGGTTAGGTTGGGTTAGGTTGGGTTAGGTTAGGTTAGGTTAGGTTAGGTTAGGTTAGGTTAGGTTGGGTTAGGTTAGGTTAGGTTAGGTTGGTTAGGTTGGGTTGGGTTAGGTTAGGTTAGGTTAGGTTAGGTTGGGTTAGGTTAGGTTAGGTTGGGTTAGGTTAGGTTGGGTTGGGTTGGGTTGGGTTGGGTTGGGTTAGGTTAGGTTAGGTTAGGTTAGGTTAGGTTAGGTTAGGTTAGGTTAGGTTGGGTTGGGTTAGGTTAGGTTAGGTTGGGTTAGGTTAGGTTAGGTTAGGTTAGGTTGGGTTAGGTTGGGTTAGGTTAGGTTAGGTTAGGTTAGGTTAGGTTGGGTTAGGTTAGGTTAGGTTAGGTTAGGTTGGGTTGGGTTAGGTTAGGTTGGGTTAGGTTAGGTTAGGTTAGGTTAGGTTGGGTTGGAGGTTAGGTTAGGTTAGGTTAGGTTGGGTTAGGTTAGGTTAGGTTAGGTTAGGTTAGGTTAGGTTAGGTTAGGTTGGGTTAGGTTAGGTTGGGTTAGGTTAGGTTAGGTTAGGTTGGGTTGGGTTGGGTTGGGTTAGGTTAGGTTAGGTTGGGTTGGGTTAGGTTGGGTTGGGTTAGGTTAGGTTAGGTTAGGTTAGGTTAGGTTGGGTTAGGTTGGGTTAGGTTAGGTTAGGTTGGGTTGGGTTAGGTTAGGTTGGGTTGGGTTGGGTTAGGTTAGGTTAGGTTGGGTTGGGTTAGGTTGGGTTAGGTTGGGATTAGGTTGGGTTGGGTTAGGTTGGGTTGGGTTGGGATTGGGTTAGGTTGGGTTAGGTTAGGTTAGGTTAGGTTAGGTTAGGTTAGGGTGGGTTAGGTTGGGTTAGGTTAGGTTAGGTTAGGTTGGGTTAGGTTAGGTTAGGTTAGGTTAGGTTAGGTTAGGTTAGGTTGGGTTAGGTTAGGTTGGGTTAGGTTAGGTTGGGTTAGGTTAGGTTAGGTTAGGTTAGGTTAGGTTGGGTTAGGTTAGGTTAGGTTAGGTTAGGTTAGGTTAGGTTAGGTTGGGTTAGGTTAGGTTAGGTTAGGTTAGGTTAGGTTAGGTTGGGTTAGGTTGGGTTAGGTTGGGATTTAGGTTGGGATTAGGTTAGGTTAGGTTGGGTTAGGTTAGGTTAGGTTAGGTTAGGTTGGGTTAGGTTAGGTTAGGTTAGGTTAGGTTAGGTTAGGTTAGGTTAGGTTAGGTTAGGTTGGGTTAGGTTAGGTTAGGTTAGGTTAGGTTAGGTTAGGTTAGGTTAGGTTGGGTTAGGTTAGGTTGGGTTAGGTTAGGTTAGGTTAGGTTAGGTTAGGTTAGGTTAGGTTAGGTTAGGTTAGGTTGATTTAGGTTAGGTTAGGTTAGGTTAGGTTAGGTTAGGTTAGGTTAGGTTAGGTTAGGTTAGGTTAGGTTAGGTTAGGTTGGGTTAGGTTAGGTTAGGTTAGGTTAGGTTAGGTTAGGTTAGGTTAGGTT
>BGZK01003343.1:0-27031 GCA_005406025.1 Eumeta japonica
TATTTGTGTATATTTCAACGACATTGCTTGTTTTTAATTTTCCTCTTGTAAAGTAATTCCTTCGAAATAATCTCTAAGGAATACGACACCCAATCTTATCGTCATTTTCTTCTATTTTCCTAAATAAAGCTGTATTCCAATTTTAAGATAATTTGAAATATTGCTAACAAAATAAACATAAATTAGTATTTTATGAAATACGTTTCAGTTGTGTATAATTGCGTAACAAAATGTTCTAGTTTGTTGTTTCGTAATTTATTTATAAATCATTTAAAACCTAAATCAAGTCTTGTTTAGGAATAAATACAAAGCGAACTCGTTCAATTATTCTAACGTAATTATTTTACATTCCAAAACAAAACGATTTTAAATGCAAAGTGATAAAGACTCTTTTACCATCGTAATATCTCATCCCCAGAAATCATGTAAGTAACGTACAACACTACATTATGGTTTTTTTTATTTCTATAAGTGAAATTTAAATATGTAAACAAGGAAATTGATTTTGACTTTCCGCACGGAAGAAAAAAGTGGGAGTCAATATTTTCACATTTTCCTTACTGACAGATGTTCACCATTTCTTAAAATACAATTTTGAAGTTTTAGTATACTTTTAGATAGTTTCCTTTGCACCTTGCAAGCGCAACAAAAAAAAAATTCAACAAAACTGTCATAATTATTGTTTTATTGTAAAATCACGCGAAAGACGTAAAGCATAGTCTCTGTGGCGGACAGTCGACACGAATGGAGAATTGCACACAGCACCCAGTCCGTCATGCGGCCGTGTCGCTTAGAAATGCAATTTAGTGCTTGCGGCTTTAGAATCGTTGATAGCATGCTGATCAGAAATAGCAAACATATGACTCCGAGCGGCGCACGCGCCGGTGACGTCCGCGCGTCCCAAAATCGCGGTATTTGCTGTACGGCGCGCTAACCGTGTTTTTCTCAGCTTGAAGTGTAAATACCGCTGCGGGCCGTATGCGCTACGGCTATTTACTGTAGTTGAGGTTGTGAAACCGAACGCGCATGTCGGATGTGTGTCACGCCTAGTTGAACGCGATGAAATACACATACGACACGCGACCGGCGCTAGGTGTATCTCGATTTAGCACTTCTTAATTGTATTCAATACACTAACGGCTTTGTAAGATATATTGGCGACCGCCCTTTTCTATCGCTATCCGTGGGCATATATTAAAATATGTAAATGGTTCTTCCACATTAAATTCCACAAACATTTTGTTAAATGATATACAGCAGAAAGTTTTTTATATAATAAACAATGTAAAATATGTCGTCAATGTATAAATAAAATATATGCACGGGAATAGGACATTGCGAATATTTATGATTACAAGCTCATTATTTGTAAATTGTAAGTCGCTTCCATTGTAGAGATGCTTTATAGTGCTACCGCTTTTTTTTTTTTGCAGTTATCTTCTAAAAATATCGGTGAACAGAAACCGGCGTACCATTCATCAAATATTAATCGCGCCGAGACGATATACTTGAATAAATATTACGTGCACACGATTACGTCGCCGCTAATCGATAGTGATTCATTTGCGTACACTTTCACTGTGACATAGTATTATTTTGTCAACCTACAAATGAGGTAGGGCATCGGGAAAATATTCTGAGAAAAAGACGTCTACTTACGATTTTCGGAGTCATATCGCAATTTCTATGTGGATTATTACTTTATTATCGCAACTTCTATACATGCACGTGTCGCATGGTATTCGGTTTATCACATAAAGTTTCTATTATTATTTCACAACTAAAGTAAACAGTATTCAAAGGCCATATAATACAATAAACATGCAGTATCGGTATAACGTATTAAATAATATAAATATTAATATTAGTTTAATAAAAAAATAAAACTTTCAAACCCATCGCTTCAAATCACGTAAAAAGTTTGTTATGAGAAATACCTATATATTTTTATAGCGCGGAATCCCCACCATGCGACCTCGATGTTCGCTGGTTTTTAGGGTTCCGTATCCAAGGAGTAAAAAAACGGGACCCGTTGTTCGTCCGTCCGTCTGTCACCAGGCTGTATCTCATGAACCGTGATAGTCAGATAGTTGAAATTTTCACAGATGATGTATTTCTGTTGCCGCTATAATAACAAATACTAAAAAATAGAATAAAATAAATATTTAAGGGGGCTCCTATACAACAAACGTGATTTTTTTGCTCGTTTTGGCTCGATATTTATAATGGCAACAGGTACACGCTTGAAATATTCACAGAATATTTAGTTATATATTAAATTTAAAAATAAATTATTAAATTAAAATTAAATTAATACTTAAGAGAGGCTCCCATACAACAAACGTGATTTTTTTTTTGTTTGTTTTCGCTCAATATTGATAACGGCAACAGGTAGACGCTTTAAATATTCACAGAATATTTAGTTATATATTCACTTTAGGGATGGACGATATACATCGATGTATTGTAAACCAAAGTCAAAACTTCCTCGTATTGTTACCACAAAGGGTTATACTCTAATAGATAATGTGTTTAGCAATATTGCCTTGGATGCTGGCACATACTGCGCCCTCTTTAGTTACCATAACCTTTTATGTATACAATTTCGAATCGAACATTAGATTTAACAACAAACAAAATTCCGTACCATCGTTACACATAATAGTACGGAACCCTTTGTGCGCGAGTCCGATTCGCACTTGGCCGGATTTTTTCTCTTTTCATGTCAATTCATTCGTTTTTTATTTAGATACTAGCTGAACCATGCCGAGCTTCGCGATAGCTGCTTAACTCTCTTCATATGTCAATTCGGTACAAATTTTGTAAATCATTCAATAAAAGTGATGATTTATTTTGGGATACAAACGAAAGCCACACGTTGTCATACCGGAACTGTAGGAAGTTGACCTGTATGCTTGACTGACAGCGAGTCGGGAGAGTGCTTCGCTTTGAGCGCGGTGTGCACGAACTCGTCCTAGTGGTGAACCCATGGAGGCCAGTATTCGACAATTTCTGCTCAGCAAAACTACACGACCGACTGACGCTTCATTTCTGGATCATACTGATAGATCCATGATTCATCTCCCGTAACACATCAAACGAGCCGAGACGATCCTGCTTTAAATTTTGTACCATGTCATGACATCATTTTACCCGTACCCGTTTATGAACCCGCGACGGCTTGTGCGTTACCCAGCGTGAAACCGTCTTCAGCGTAAAAGTCGCTATATTTGATTCGTGTTTCTCTTGAATTCGTTTACTCTTTCTTCTTTTTTTTTTGCCAGTACGTTGATACGTTGAGCTATGTAACACCCTACGAAGCGAGGCGACTTTGTTCTTCGTCCGTCGATTACTCAACCGCGCTTAAATTCCTCGAATTAGCGGTAAACGGTCGCTTCAGAAGGGCTTTTGTTTTCGAATGCCTTTCGAAGTCTTTCAAATGACTTTCTGATTTTAGTTGACACTTGAAACCGTATAAACGCAACCGTGACCTCTTTGTAGATCCATTTTTAGCGGGCTAGAATATTTTAATTTTACTGGTAATAAACTATTTTCGCGATATTCTTTTTAAGTGGCCTGATATTAAACATTTTTCTTTTTTAAATATTTTCATTAAAAAAATGTTATATCCCACACAATTGCTCGGACTATTTTCTGAATCTTTCCAGTGTATTGAATTGACATCAAAATACAAAAATTACGCCCAATAATAATTATTCCTTTGAACTATTTTGCTAGACAACTCTACAGAGTTTAAATAAATTGCTGTTATTATGCTAATAGTGCCCAGCGTTTATTTTAAATTATTCATATAGAAATAAAGTACAATTTCGAGGTAAACACAAGTCGGATTTATCGAGGCATATTAGTGATTTTCCAAAGTTTTCTATTACTTTATTGAAATGTGATCTAATTGTATCAAGATCAAAATTCATTTTTCATCACGAATTGTCTATATGTAATTATGTATACTTAAAATAGATCGGGTCTTATTATGACTGCCTGACTCGCGCAGTGGTAGTGACCCTACTTGTTGCGCTAGGGTCGTGGGTCCGATTCTCGCACAAGACAAACATTTATTTATTTGATTAAAAATTAATGTTTGTCTTGAGTCTGGATGTTTGTATGTATTATACGTATATATTTACAAAAAAAAAGTATGTATGTAGTATATCAATTGTCTGGTACCCATAGTACAAGCCTCGTTGCTTAGTTTGGGACCAGACGGTCCTGTGTACATATGTCCAAAGATATTATTATTATATACCAGTTTTGTTTGTGGTTCCCGGTTCCCGTGGACAAATAATTTGTTACTCATTTCTTATACCGAGCTATATCGTCATCATGTCAATCCCAAACTCATTTTAGATTTAAGTCTCGATCTCGTTGCTTTTCGATCTTGGTTTCTACTCCGACCCTTAACCTCTCTCTTTGCCAACCGCGTTCTCGATTCCGATATCGGTCCTGCTTTCGATACCGCTTCGATATAAATTCCGGTTTCTTATAAATTATTCAACAGGAACGCAGTATAAACTATCATCATTAAAAACATTTTCTACAGGTCTTCTAAATTTCATCTAAATCCTCCAGCCGTTTGTGCTCGATTGAGCTACAAACGACAAACGTTACTATGTTTTATTATTACGACTCATTAGTAGTATGGATTACGGTAGTTTGGGGCCGACGGATGTGTGTTTTGGTTATCTAGAAAAAAAAATTGTTCCTATGGATCCGTCATGGCCGAATGATACACTGCCATGCTTTGAAGGTGAATGTGAAATTCAATACGAGACGCAGACGGACAGTGGACACGCATCGCTTTGTATTACATATCAGGAAAAATACTACGCGTGGTAGATAAGAATATTAATTTAACGCGTATTTGCCTGTATATCTTCATAAATACATTAATCTCTTTATAGACTGGATCACTGATGCATGATTAGGGAAGAAGGCGCGTCGTCCACGCAGCGCCGTGATTGATGCTGCGTCACTCTAATCTATCGCTGCGTACTATGAGCTCGTGCGATTCCTTTCGTTACGATAACCATGTTGAACTTGTAACGTTATGCTTTAGATATCACTGCACAAAGGGACACTGTACAGATTTCGATAATAGATAAGGAAAGTATTTAAAGCTTGTGCTGGTTCCGGTACGAATAAATGCCTCTACTTGCCGAAACGATCCGATACACGGTCTCCACCTAGCCGTGCCACAATTAATTTCCATTGTTCCATTTTCACGTTATTCACCTCGCAAGGGAACGGTCCTGATAAAATTGAATGAAACGGAACGCCACGAATAAAACGAGACCTTGATTACTGAACACCAGAAGGACGTTATTAGTCAGGATTCATATTGTGTTGGCCGTATCGGGTTTTAATTTAATTAATATGATGTTCAAGCGCTCACCGAGCGCCGGACCTCGATGGCAGGACGATGCTGTTTCTTTTTTATGCCTTTTTTTTTTGATATCATTAATCAACCACCGCAAAGCCGCAGATGCGAAAAACATGGACGGGTTTTAGGTTACGACTCCGCGTCGACCGGAATACAATTATTTTAAGCTCGCGAAACTTTTTAGTACCGTGTGGAGACGTATCGATTATGCTTTAACTTCGTCGTTGCTTTTCCATTTTAAGCTCTACAGCTATTTACGGATTCAATATGAAGAAGGTGGCATATGTTTTTAATGTACCCGGACACTTTGTTCGTATGACATTTGTGTGACAAAGTAACATGTAATAAAAAATAAATGGTATCCTTAAAAACCTATTGAAATAGTTTTATTCATTTTTGGGAACGGTGTCAGCTAAAAATATGGCAGACGCGGTTGTATTTCAGTTTTCATGATTTGATACAATATATTATTAACAAGAATTGACTTTTTGTATTCACGCTTGTATACGTAGGTCTTAAGTTGAGTTGTCTCTTATTAACTTTTATGTTCGTCACTTACATTAAAGTAATTTTTTCTTTGCTTTGCCTTGGCTCGCACCAACTCAAATAACAACCACTTATTTTAGTGGGTTTCTAAAAAGCGGCCCTTACTTTGGTATTTGGTAAAGTTATTTTATTTATTACTTTTGAGTTATCAACTTCATATTTGATCTATTTTTATTCATGGCTTGAGATAGTTATACATATATATATATATATATATATATACTAGCTTTTGCCTACAGCTCCGCTCGCGTGGATGTAAATTTCTACGTCTCTGATTAAGTAAAACCAATAAAGATGTCAATAGCAATGGTGCAATGTCCCACTAAAAACCGACCGCAAATTGTCGTATGACAACTGACCGCGTGCGTGATAGTAAGAAGCATTTGTTAGTTCGAAAACGCCTTCCTCCATTATAAAAGACGGCGATTCCAAAATAGGAAATTACTTAATAGCATCTAGGATTAACTTTCGTGAGTGAATACTTAATTTTTATTTCGATGTTTATCCAAAAAATTGAAAATAAATATTGTACCTACTAGATCGTTTGATAACGAAGTTGTAAAATGTGGAAAAGGACTTCATTATTCTAAATTTTTGTGCTTGTTTTTTTTCTTTGTATACTTTTTGATGTTTACATGTGTTAATGAAACGGGGTTACTACAGATATTCGTATAAAATAGAAAGAAAAATTTCGATAAAAGCATGTTTGAAAATCTTGGGATTTGTTCACTTGAACTACCGGTGACATTAATTCTAATATTCAATCACAAGTTCCTTTTAATAAAAATATATTAAACTTTGATTTGCAACAAAAAAAGATTCGTTATTTAAAACGACTAAACGTCAAATGTTTACTTTCTAAAACTAATTTTATGTCATGTAACATAGTTAGTTTATATAATAAAAGTGATCTACTGCAAATAATCAATTCTAAATACAAAAATTGCTAAACTGTTCCTTTTGCATATAAAATGTGTACTTGAAAGTTGCCAATTCATATAAGGCGCTGTGTGTGCGTCTTCATTGCGATGTCTTTAGGTGTACAAAATTTACCCTTGTATAAATTGAAAGCTATTCTTAAAGTATTTATAAAAAAGATATTATAAGTTATCGATAATAATCGATATTTTTAAGAAATAGATGCACGTAGGCATTAAACTGTTCTGTATATTCTATGTAATTTAATTTTTTTATTTTTACAGAAATTGTATATGTTACCCTCTAGTTTTTCGCTCGATTTTTTGAGGAATAACTGCCTTCTAGGAATAACTCATTTCAAGTATTATTTTGTAACCTACGAAATAATTTAAGTTTCGAGTTTAATTTTAATTATTTGTTTCAATAAAACATATGCTTTACGATCTGAAATGAGTGTTATTCACTTCATATAAAATCTTATCACATAATAGACAATTTATGTAGTTTATTTTTTCTTCGATTACATTCAAAAGCCGGTTATCCATGATAACTTAGCCGCGGCCGACCACCAGCTTTCGCCCGTATTAAACAACGTGCACCGCAAAATGTACTTGTGTATAGATGAGCGAAGGATGTCTTTAGGGCGTGAGAAAGAGAAATTAAATGACCTTTACGAGTAACCGCGAGGCCGCGCGACGAAACGCAAAGGTCAAGATTTTGAGACGGCGACGTGTGACGATTAGACGTCTTTGTTATACTTAATCTCAGTCGGCACATCTTTTACGTTGACTGATGACACACGATCTTGAACCCGGTTCTGTTCTTGTCTCGATCTCTAAAGGTGTGACAATCACTATGTTGATGTACTTAAAACCATACAAACATAGAATTCTTAAAATAATTTCTTAAGTTCAGTTACAGTTTCCAATTTATAAAAGGTTTTCATATAACACGTCATCCAGGCGTTGTACCAAGATGAAACGTGCCATAATTTTTTTAGTTAGATTTCCAGCATAACATCTTTATAATCGCATTAAATCCCGTATAATACCTAGTTTTTGCCTAATACAGGAACAAACATACAGACAGACAAAAATTCTAATAATGGTTATCTTTGTTTCTGATGCACTTATAAATCTCATATTAGTTTTTCACAAATATTAATTTTTCGCAAATATCACAGACATCGGTTGTTGCGGTTTTATTATATGTGTAGATAAAAGTATTTAGCAAAGTTTTTACTTTTACTTTCATATGGAGAAGGTGAAGAATCATTTTCCGGTATTTTCCGGTAGCGTTCCGATAACCATCTCGGGATTCCTAAATTTTTAGTCGGAATGCAACTATCCTAGGAGCCCCATCTTCGCCACGTCCTCGATAAGTCGGTTCATGACATTCACAACGTCAGATTTGATGGGTTTAAATTCATTAACAACCCCATTTCGTAATCACCATTCATAACTAGCGAAACGCTAATTATTGCGAAATTCCAGTTGTATCTGTTATTTTTATCGTCAATTCTGATCCGTGAAATGATATATTCCGAAAGCAAATGTTTTAGTTAGTATAAAAAAAATAACCAAAATGCCGTTTTTGTGCCTGTAATATTTGAGGAGTTCCGTCGATACCTCTTGAATCCCATCATTAGATCTCAATTCTCACGAAAACGGGAAAATGTGAGAGACGGTCAACTTGTGCGTATAAAATTAAAAAAAAATAGCGAAATCGGTTAATAAATAAAGTAGTTCCAAGGCAATAACGTTAAGAAAATACAACTGATTTGAGAACTTTCTCTTTTTTTTTTTGGAAACCGGTTAAAGAAGTTCGAACGCTCCGAGTTTACATTGAAATCAATTCATTTTCAGCCATTTTGCTAATGGAAGATGTCATCGCTATTCTGAAGACAATTTTGTTTCATCATTCCACATATAAAATACTGGCAGGGATCCGTTCAAATATTCTCCTTTTTTATTTATAACGACGATATAAAGCTCACGTTAAAACAATTGCGATGCGAGGGCAATTTAGCAGTATAAATAATAAATACAAAGACGGAAAATAAAATCAGAGGGGAGGATTTGAGATGAGGAAACGGTGGCAAGGGAAAAATGATTTCTATGTATGTTTATGAAGGTTATTTATTTTAAGTAATTTACCAAATTCGCATGACACCGACTTCGGAATTTTATATTATAAATATTTCCTACAGTCGATATTTCCTACGGCATAAACAATTATGTTTCATGTTTTGCAATGATGTGGCGAATTACCTTCAAAAGCTTTTGATTTGAATAATACGTTTCGAGAAACTAGCAATTAATATTGAGAAATAATGTATTAGGAAAGTGAACTATATTGGCCCGGGATGAAGTAGAAATGAAAATGACTGTGAAAGAACTTCTACAAACTTCCCGAAAGAGACGCTTAAAATTAAGCTCCTGGCGAAAAAAATGAAGAGTGAAACAGGAGCGACCATGTCAAGGAAATAAAGAAAAAAATAAATGAGTGCGACGCTTGTAACATGCATGTAGCATGAACCCACGCTGACTCCTCGAATCTGTTCTCACTACGAATCTCATTCAGTGATTGAATATTGATTCCAGATAGGAATATCTAAATGTTATTTATTTTATAATTATTTTATAACTGCTAAATTGTAAATTCTACGTATTTCATGCCAACAAGGCAATCCTCGAAATTGCCGACAAGTCATTGGTGGGAGCTTAAAACAACCAACACAACCTCGTAAGGCAGGCCACCGTCATGCAATGGTCAAATGTTGGTTGGTTGTTTTAACGCTCCTTGCACCCTGGTGGATGTGACTGTCGGCAATTTCCTGAAGATGTGCCTTGTTGGCATGAAACGTACGTAGAATTTACAATTTAACAGTCAGCGGAATAAGATAATTATAAAAATAAATAACACTTGCTTAGGTGTTCGATATCTGTCAATCCTCTGGAATCAATATTCAATCATTTGGATAGAGATTCGTAGTGGAGAGGCAGATTCGAGGGCCAGCGGTGGTTGCATGCTGCATGTTAATGCATGTTGCAAGCAAGCGTCTGCTATGGATTTCCGCGAATTAACACCTCACACAATACAATATATAAATGAGTGCGTCAGGGGACACCCGGTAGATGTGAAACATGAAAACTGTTGTATGCAGCATTATTATAATTGGATTAAGATGGGGCCAGTAGGCATTGTGAATGAAAAGAAGAAGCTCCTGATTTTCATTGACCACATTTAATATCACATTTCATCAGTTAACTCTGTTACATTAGCGTTAGAGTTTGTTTCTTGTAGACTAACCTTTGATTCTATGAAAGTGACAATTGGTCGATGACAGCTAAAATATTAGACGTACATTTAAAATGTAATATTCACTATCACTCATTTTGAAAACTTTATAAGCAATGACAAAATTGCAAAAATAGAAATCACTGTTCATTTTTATAAAAGGCTTTATCACGGGAAAAAATACACGCTGAGACGCATACGATGGAGGGCAATACTAAGGGTCTCCGAAGTGTGAGACGTTTGGTGTTGCCTCATGCCTCTACCTGCGCAAAGCGCCAAGCGCAGACGGTGTAGGCCAAAACCAAGCTTATCCTGAATTTTGAGACGTCTTCCAACGCGCGAATGCCTTCCCCGCGATATTTATTGTCGCACTGTTATTACCTATCCCTACTCCAATTTCTGAGTAAAGTTTGCATGGATATCGACTGACCTCTGCTCCTCCCACTTCTAATCCAGACGAGAATCTATACTTCCCATACACAAGATTGAGCGAATGGTGATGAAGATATACATATATACTCGTATTGTAGGGCATATCTCTGCGAGAGATTCGGTCTTTCGAAGAAGAAGACTAAAGATTCAAGTACTCGAAATGAAAGAGTATTTTTTATTTAAGATCAATATGTTTATTGATCGGTTCTACAATATTTTTCTCTATGATTTCAGAATATTTACTTATTAAATTACTATAACAATCCACTTTTATCACTCTCGAAACTTGTGGACTCGGACATCAGCCCTCAGCCTCTTTCTCCGTACTTCTCTCTAGTCCCACTCATTTCTTATCCGCGAGCTCGGATTCGAATGTTCTACTCTACTCTAATTTTATATTAAACGCGAACCCGCGAACCCTCGTATGCGAGCACGGAGGTCGATTATCTCACATGTCACCTACTCCTACTATAATATATATATACAAAAAAAAACAATTGATTTTAAAAATTTGGACGTAGTACATTTTATTGATACATACTACATACGAGTTCTGAGAAAGTGTACGATTAAAAGCTCTTTGTATTTTATTTCATCTGCAAAACATATGTCCTCTCGAATGCCTATTTGTTGTCGGGTAAAAACGTGCCATTGTGTTATTTGCCTGTGTTCTCGATTTTCAGAAATATGTTGTTAATTGGATGTTTTGTTTTCGTAGAGCGTTCGATATCGTGGATTATAATACTGGTAGTACTACTCGCACTGCGCCGATTATTTCCATATCTAACACTTATAAATTAATTTATTATTTCTCATTATAAATTTCGGAATGGTTTTCCTGTTTAAAAATTGTCGAATTTCATAAAATTTAGTTAGTTCATAACATAATTTGAATGAGAGCTTACGAAAATTCGTAAACTCTCATTCAAATTTTATCTTAACGTTATTTTAATGCCATCTATAGTTAGCAGTGTCGAAATCGGAATGGAAAGTGAAATTAAAACCCATAGCGAAATCGACGGCGGTAATAACGGCTCCATGAGCGAAATTGAGATGCGAATCGACAAAAGGCCCGGAATTAAAATCCATGGCAACAGAAGCACCAAGATTGACGTTATAACGAGGTCATGAGTTCGGAAGCACCACTACTTTGTGGTCCAAATGCAACATAAATTCAATGTAAATCGTGCATGAATTCACGCCCTTGTAGAGGAAAGCGTAGAAAGGAGCTCGTTTATTAAATTAATATTTTACACACGACGACACGGCACTACTTTTTAACCTTTTAATTTATGAGCTGCTTTGTGTTTCTGTTGTTCAAAGAAAAATCAGTGTATGCTCTTAGTAAATATTAAACAAAAGCGGCACATCCCTATCCGACTATTGCAGCATAGTTGACGATATCACTGCCCATGAATGTGTTAATGATCTTACATGCACACATACATAGTTTATTACCTGGATCAGTCTTGAATCTATTTCAGCATAGGAGGTCTCTTTGGGTTTGTCATCTTTATATAATTTGCTATAGGCTACATGACTTCACAGCTAATTCAATATAGCAATCAGATGGTCAACGACTGCAACACGGTCGGGTCATTGAACTCTCGGTTTTAATAAAACATGGCTTTGAATTCTTCCCTCGTAAATCGACTCTGCGATTGCACGCGTGTGTATATACAAGCACAAGTATTTATGTGACATATTCATATTATAAAGTGATTGTGATAATAGGGGTAAATGGCTGATAATTAACTACATATATTGAGTCTAATATGTAAGAATGTAGTCTCGTTAGTTGACGATGTCAATTTTGTCGATTGTTCCGTTCCGTTGCAATGAATTAATGCAAGTACTTACACAACAGCTTTACTTATACAAACAGCTTCACACATAGATAATGTAATATGTAACAATTTGTACATTAATTGATTCTTGAACTGACTCCCATTATAACTGAAACGAATAATTTATTTTCGCGAATGCCAACGTACAATACACACATTGGCATGTTTAAAGTGAATAATAGTATATAATTCATATATATAAATGAATAATTTTCATTTATATATATGAATGATAAAAATTAAAAATAACTAAAACTTGACGACGTTTCTATATAACCAAAAAAAAAAATAAACAACAATTTGCAGATGATACTAAAATAACATCTAACCACAGAAAAAAATAGTTCTGAAAGGTTAGAAACAAGAAACTAATTATTTGATTTTAAAAAAGAATACAAAAAATCTCACTTCTATCACTGCTCTTTTAAAATGTAATCACATTCAATTGCGTAATACAGTACAAAGCACGAAACTCTACCGCTCTGAACTGCCTGCGAATAATGCAAAGCGTAGTACAAACACAAAATAGTAGTTTATTTTGTGGTACAACGCTGCCCGACCCTTCCTTCTTCTCCCCCGCGTTCCTATTTGACGCGGTTGCGACGCTTTCGTTACTAACTTCACAACGGCAGAATTTCGTGCGTTGTACTGTTCCGCGCGGATTTGTCCAAAAGCGACAGCGTCATATTAATATTCTTGAATAGATATTTTGTAAATTTTGACCCAGACACCGGTTGATTGTAAGTGTACGACTTGTCTACACTACACATACGAATGTAATGTATTTCGTATAATTAAAAAAAAAATGTAGCTATATTGAACAATTACTGCAACTCTATACTGATATAATGTACATTGCATACAAAAGTGATCCGTAATGTATACTATCATACGTGATCATTCAAATAATCTATTACAAAGGTTTTTCCTGTAAAGTAGATTGTATTTTATGGTTGTATTATCTGCTTCTAAGTTCCCATATGGAAATCAGTATTGATTTCAGATATACATCTTCGCTTTAGCAATTTTCATATTTTCTTTGCATTACTGAACTCGCGTACTTGTGACACATGGCCAGCTCTCGGCCAGCCAGCAGGCTAATGCGAATTCAATCGTGAACGCTGCACCGGCTTAGAAACAAACATTGTTCGTCCCCAAAACTTACCCGCTAACCCATTTCATTAATGAGATAAAATAAGTCAGATGGGAACAGTTACTTAATTTGAAGTAACTGTTCTCATCTGACATGTTATACAACAAAAAAGGGAAATCCAGTCGAAAGCATGTCGGACCATGTTCAGTATAGGGTTCCGTGGCTATTACTACAATTTATTTTTGGAACGAAGTTCCTTACGGCGGGCGTGGAGGAGATAGGGATTTTGCTGCGCGACCGAACTGAAAAAAATGTATAACAGTAAGAAAAAGTCCGTGGAATAAAACCGTTAAATGAGACGATGCAGGCGCGACAGTCGTATATTTTAGATATGTCGTTATTTTACTGCGCGTTTATTGGCGCAGGGCGAGCTCGGCGAACGGCGAGCGCTGATTGGTGGATCACACCGGGCACGGCTGGCATGAGGCCGCGCGACTTGTTTACGACTTCGCGCGATTACCGAGAATCGGTCGGGGTTATTTTCCATTAACAAATATATGTCGGTAAAATATAAGAAATAAATCATAATAATCGTAAATTTTTCGAAAAATAGAATTAACAACAAGAACAGAAAATGAAGATGATTGAAGAACAGATAGTAAGGAGTAAATGTCATAATTCCACTACAACGATCACCAAACGATTTAAGTATTTATTACAATTTAGAAGTTAACATCATAAACTCTGTAATATTCAGAGAATAATATTATAAACTCAAACATTTCTCTTTTTAAAGCCTTAGTACATTTTTTATTGCAATGTGACGTCTAAGAGTTACGTAATACTGATTAATTTGATAAATAATTATATGACAATCTTTTATACAAAGTTTACTATAAGAATATTTTATTATAATTTAATGAATTTACTGTAATTCATTACTATTTAATGTATTTACTTTACGTATTTTTTTTTTACTTATTTATTTCTGTTCTTTTCCGCTTGCACTGTGTAGTCGTAATATAATTACATATGTCCTTTAAACGACATTCCGTAGTGTTGTCAATTATTATGTAGGATATAAAATTCATATCATAGCACTAAGGCTGTAGCGGTGCCATGTTTCAACTAATTAATTCAAACACCGGGTCTGAACATTTGGTAACAAGGTCACTAACTACATAATCGAACGTGCATTTGATATTATGGTATGATTTATATTTACAGAATTTCAATAGTTACAATTGTATTTTAAATCGTATTTTTTTACGTAATTGATTTCAATATAATCATAAACAATAGCACAGAAAATAATTATATGTATATGGGTGTATATTAATAATTATGCTGCGAACTATGTCCACTGATAAAATAATGCAATAACAATGTCCGTCAGGAAAACGTTATTTAGTACTATATGTATATGAATAGCATGCATGTTATCTCGAAATACGTCGGTGGTTGTTTATAATATTTGCACATTTTGCTTGGTTAAATTATTCCAGATTACTATAAATGTTGTTTATGTATTTTGGACTTGACATGTTTACACTCAGATAATGGTCTAAATCACTCGCCGAGATGTACATATACCGGAAACCGAGTACTGGCGTATTAGTTTTCTTTTGGCGATCGTACGTGTACAAGTTAAGCGCGATGAATTAAAAGTATCAAAATGTTTCCGTACTGCATTTCTTTAACTCAATGTTATTGAATATACATCTTTTGTTTTTTCTGAATGCTCTAATCCTAACTCATTCCCCAAACTCTGATAGGGTTATATCATAAAAACAACTATAGGATACATATGATTATCACGTCAGTATTAAAACAGTCATTCATCTAAGCGATAGTAAGCACTCTAAAAAACCTATTTATGTATATGTATCTACATATATATAATACTACTTAAATATTATGTATCTTAGTATTTATTACGTAAGAAATTAACTAATAAACAATACTGTATGCTAAACAAATAATAAAAGATTTTCCGTATTCTATGTTTTGCCAATGAGGCCTATTTGTTCAAGATTTCACATTTTCTTCTTCAATGCCCGCCCTGTTTGACGGGTAGTTTTGCTTTTTGACGCTTTTTTAATGATTAGCAGACGGACGAAATATATTGCGGAATATTTACGGACGCCGTATAAGTGTGGGTTTCCGATGAGAATCGTGAGTCCGGAAATGAGCAGGTGGGCTGAAAACAAACCTTTGCTGGAAAAAAAAAACGGTTTGCTAGTATCCATCTTAAGCAAGAGTCGCTAAATACGTTTCTTCCGGTGTGTAAAATTGCATATCGAACACGTACAAACGAATTTCAAGTGTTGTAGAACTAAATTAAAAACGCTGGATACTTAGTACTTTCTAACACAAGGCCTGGCTTAAAAACAATATATATATATATTATTCTCAAAAATAACCTATAATTAAAAATTGTAAACGCTAAAAATTGTGAGGATGGATGGATATTTCAAGCAAAAATACTGAACGGATTTTAATGCCTTGATAAACTGTACAGTAATATAATACATAAGAATAGCATACAGGTTACAATTTACAATGATGCTAGCTTTTGCCCGCGACTTCATTCACGTGAACGTAGATGAAATGGAGGAGTTCATCGTTTGTCTACATTTTTATAACGTGAGATTTAAAAGTAAAGCGTGTAATATAGGACCTACATATGAAGAGTACGTTGTGAGAGAGGAAAGGGCACCATTATCATTATCATTATTCATGCAAATTGATTCCTATGCAAGATTTGATGTAATAATTTTCAAAATGCGACATCTATGAAACCATAATTACAGTAACGATATCATATGATTTTATATAATCGGACGGTTTTTATATCGGTAAAATACGTAATATTTAAAAAAATATGAGTGCATTTTAGGATGCAGCACAAGTTCGCGGAAAGCTCTCGCCGATACAAAAGAAGGCGAGTTTGTCTTTCAAGGGAGACAGACTCGCTTTGCTACAGATTCTGCCCTTCGTTGTCCAAAGCGCGTGACCGTTAATCGTCTGGTGTCCCCGCGAATATTCACTCAGTTCACTGCCGCTAACAATAGTTTATTTTAATAGATTTTTCTAATTTTAGCCCGCGTTTTAATTATTCATCCGTCCGCGCGCGCAGTCGTCGTCCGCCTCCGGTATCCGCGTCGGTTGATATACGTCAAAAGTCGCGTGCTTTTCGTGCTCGGTCCGTCCCGCTTTCAAGTCTTTTCTCTATGCCATAAGTGATCTATATTTTGATATATAAAAGGCGATGAGTGTATGTTCTCTATGGAATCTAAAACTACTTGACGGATAGCAATGAAATTTTTAGAAAATCTTGAGATAAGCCCAGTGGGTGTACTTGTACTATTTAGTAGCGATTGGATCAACACTTTTTTTTGGCATTATCGAAGAGTAAATAAGCATACGAGCCACCAGAGTATAGGTGGTCACCTTTGCTCATGGACATTCGTGAGTTCGCAGGAGTGACTAGTGCGTTGCCGATCTCTTGAATAGGACTATAGATTCGCAATAGGATATTTGATGGAGGAAAGTGTGGGCTGATGGAGGAAGGTAATGGGGTGATGGAGGGGGAGTAGGCCACTGATACTCTCCCTCACTAGACGAAACACAACTACGGAAACTATTATTTCACGCCTTAATTCTGTAAGACTGTGTTATTGCACCGGTCGAGCTGGCCCGATTACATGCTGCCGCCAAGTCTACCATAGCATCGCTTCTCCACAATAAATGACAACCTCGTGTCACAATTTTCCTAAAAATTAATACATAATTTGTGCGCAGCAAGGCGCTGTACTTATAGATATCTGCTAATACTTCGTCACATGACCGCTCCTATCTATCCACCATAATTTATATTGCTATAGGTACAAGTCGTATTATTATATAATTACTGCTATCACCGCGAAGCCTAAGTGAGTTACTAGTAGACTATAAATTTAGGGGTGAAACGGGTAAACAAAAATGTTTAAGAGCATTAAAAAATATTATCGTCATAATTTTATAAAACACATTAATGATACTACAGATTATGATTTTTAAAGGTATTCTAAATATGTTGTCATAATTTGTGCCTTTTACGCAGAAATTGTAATACAGGGCGTGATCCCAGCGCTGTCCGCCCGAGCACTTTCGTTTTGACGTAAACAAATTATGATATTTCGATATTTTCTCGGCAATCATATAAAATGCTTTCAGGTCGTTGACATCTCAACATCATTATCTAGCATGTATTTGGAACGTCAAAACATGTTAACTGTGTATGTAACAATTGTAAAGTAATTGGCTCATTACAGAGGACGTTATAACTCATTCGGTTAAAATGAAGGCATGATTATAATTTCATCGTTGTGTAATTTCTTCTGTTATATATAGTTAAAGGTCTTGAATCGATTACGTTATTCGCTCTTTTTAGTGTCTGTGGGTGTTAAAAATTGTAGTAACTTTTTATATTGGCAGTTGAAAATTTTTAATCTCGTGTAGAAAATCGACGATATGTAATGTGTTCCGTTTTATTATTTATTCGCCCGTTACCTTCCAAAACAGTCTCGAAAGTATTTATAAATAAATAAGTGTTATTGCCGCTTAGTCGAAAGTTCTTTGAAAGTCGCCTCGGCTGTGTGTCCACGGTTACGCGTGCCGCTATGACTACTGATAAAAGTCGCCTTGGCACTGTCACTGCAGAATCTTATTATTCGGACTCGATGTTTTCAATTTCAACAAATGACAATAAGCAGGCGCGCACAACCGCACATATCTCTTTCTTTCGCATTCTATCTCATGTCCTATTTTACCTTATTCTCTGGTATTTTATATCATCTCACATTTATATCTCCTCACACAGGCTAAATCCTGTAAATGCATATGTTTGTCTCTTTTCACTGTCGCTTTTTCGTTTCATCGAATATCAAATCGCAATGGTGCTAAAGAAATTTTAACCTCACAATATTATTTTGATTTACAATAACAGTTGACTACACAATATTTCATTGATGTGACGTCAACGCTTTCTCCACTGTTTTGTTTTTCAACAAGCACTTGCCTTGATCTCAATCAACGCCATTCGTTTCAGGCATACCTAGACACCAACACGCTGGACTTGACGAAAGGTGAGCACAGGCTTTTAGTGCTTCAGATAGCCTTAAAATGCGCCGACATATCGAACCCATGCCGCCCCTGGGAGATCAGTCGCAAGTGGAGCTTTAAGGTGTGCGACGAGTTCTTCCGGCAGGGCGATTACGAGAGGAAACTCAACCTGCCGGTGACCGCCCTCTGCGATCGCCACACTATTTCTATACCGAAAATTCAAACTGGTAAGTAAACCTTACACATATTACGGATTCTGGATACAATCACGTTGGGCAGTGATGTGCGTTTAACGAACCCTTCGTTCCTCTAAGAATCTAATCACATTAGGTGATGCAGATCACTTAGAAAGCATGCAGTTAGACAGAAAAGATCCTATAATTACATATATAGTACGAATCCAATCGGAAAATATAACCTTCTTATTAGTGGTCTACTTCGTTAATATAAACAGCTAGATCTCTCTTTATTACACTATTTACGGCGATAACTTACTGATTTCCAAATTTGCGGTCTGAAATTGGAAAAGCTTTTCTAAAACTTTCAGATAATCTTTTGCGGTCTAACTTTATATTTCGGCTGGATCCTCGGCGTACATTCGTATAAAAAATACACTGTATCAAAACAGAATTACAGGAAATTATTAAGAACATTTTACGACTAACTTTTCTCGATCTCATTCTAGAAGTTGTCAAGTTAGCCGACTGTTCGTCAACTTATTAAAATAGAACATTTGAGCGATTTCATAAATACTTCGTCGCTATTCAAATAAATCTGTAATAACGTTATTACTGCTGTTCAACCTAATAATACCCTATTCGTAAGCTACGAATTACTCTAGCTATCCGCCTGTGCCTTCGCCCGCGTGGATTTGAATAAATTTTCAATTTTTATCGTTGACGATATTGGTATCAATGTTTCCGGTTATTTTTCCGATACCACCATTGACCTGATCCCGTTCCCGTTCATAGTTCCAATCCAGATTCTGTTCCCAAATCGGAACATAGTCTCACTTTCGTTACCCGTGCTATCGTTCTCGATTCCTATTGTCGTTTCCAATTCCATTCTCAATTCCAATTCTGACCTTCCTCTAAATTCCGATTTCTCTCCCTCTTTAATTAAGAATATTGATTCCGATCTCGCTCTCGACTCCAATGTCAATTCTGTTTTCTATACTATTCGAATCCACTTTTGATCCCGATTTCGCTTTATGCACCAATTTCTGTCCTACTTTTATCCTTATCATTCATGATGTCGATTTTGAGTCCATTTTTTCACCTACGTAAAATATTACTACTATTTATGTCGCGTTAGCGTATCCCTATGTAAGCTGATTTTTTGCAAATCCATTCAAATCACTTACAATTAACAAACCATTTGTAATACAATCACAAACATATAAACATCATCCTCAACTATCTAAAGGGAAAAGCTACTAAGCATATTAATATTAGTTATAATATTAATATGCTTAGTAGCTTTTCCCACTATTTTACCTGCGTGGATAAAAAAAACTTATTTAAAATTATGACCTTTGTTTATTGAAATCTAGTCACTAAACCTGATCCTGATCTCATTAATTTGTTGTAGTAACCCCGATTTTCATCTTATTTTCGATTCATTTTCTCTCTCTCTCTCTCTCTCTCTCTTCTCTCTTGCACTCTCTCTATCAACCTTGCTCTCAGTCTTGTTCTTCCTCTTCCTCATCTTTTCACTCCTGACCTACCGATTTATTTTTTTATTATTATAATTAGATATTTCGGCTATGTAATTTTAGAGTTGAAAAGAAAACATAAAGACAAACCAACAGAAATATAGACGGAGAGGAACTTGTATTTTAAATAACGGGGCAGGAAGTTCCAACACTATAGAAAATCGGTTTAATCATGGTCACATACATAAACAGACGCTAACATTCACCTGCAATATGTAACGATGTGTATAGAGGTACTATACTAAATTTTATCTAAACTGGTTAAGCCATTGTCGAATTATATAGAGACACAGAGACAAACATATATACGTATATATATTTTATCAGCGTACCAAATTTCGTTGAAATTAGGTTAATGGTTGTGATGTTGTAAGGAGGCATACAGACAGACCAACAAACAGGCAAGCAAAGGCCTGACTACTTTCCTAGAACTCAAACTATATTCATACCAAATTTCATGAAAACTAGTTCAATGGGTTTTGCTGTGAAAACATCACAAACAAGTAGACAGACTTCGTTTTTTGTTTTTTACATCAGCATGAATAATGTTCTAATAAAATAAATAACAATAATGGTAACAAAGTTAATATTCGATTTTTTTTTTTCGACATATTTATGACTATGCATGGAGCAAAATAAATAATGTAAAATACGACTAATTGTGCCTCTTCCTTGAGGTCAGTGCCAGGCATTAACGAAAGCGCTATATAAATAACAAAACACATATATACTTCGACGCTTATTAAACGCACCCATATTAGCGCCCTGTCCATACCTTACAGTTATCGGGCCGCTAAAATCAACCTGCTGCTTTGAAACCGCGCTATATAAAGCCACTAATTAAACTTATTACAGCGGATCGGACGAAAAGTAAAAACGTAGTTCGGATTTGTTATCCGTAAGATTTGACACATCATAAACGGGACGGTCTTTTAAATCTTACGGATTACCGATAGTCCATAAATGATATAATGTTTTACCACTTAAGATGATGATAGATTACGATTTACTTTGAACACTTGCATTCCGGTTAGCGATTATCATTTGAGATATAGATCGAAATTTCATTTTTGCTTATGTTTGAATGATTTGTGAACATGAGGGGCCTAATTATCGTGGACGGTGTACAAGCCGATTTCGCATAAACCTCTAAAGCCCTGAAATCAATTGGTGTCTGTCTTTCACACAAGTAATTCTCTAAGATTTCTTTTTAATATGAACGATTGAAATTTGGCGTTATCGATTACCCAAACACAGACATGAGCATTTAATGCATTATTTTAGGAAATAAAATATAAATTTCAAATAAATCTGGTGATTTTGTAATATGGATGAAAGCTCTTTGAAACGCTATTTCTAATTCATAATGTATTAAATTATTTTAGCTTTCTATAATAATTAAAAATGTATTTTCCTCTAACTTGTTGGATATAAATTTTATGGAAGCCCCAAACTATGTATTGGTTAAGAGCAATTCTTTGTGCCCAAGTAAATGCCCACGCAATGTTCATATCAGATCAGGGATATAGGTCTGGTATCGATTAAAGAAATTAAATATTTTATTTTCAGTCACAATTTTATATATTTCGTTTAAGATTTTAATTTCGCTTGTAGCATTAACTCTCTCTTAATCCGGAAATAAAATAAAATCAGTTGTAATCGGATCTCGCATACAGAAATTTTGTCGCTTTACATTAACAATAACAGTATTTTTTAAACAAAAATCAATAATTATAATTCCTAAATAGTGGAAAATATCAACAGCACATACATATGTTATTTCAGGCTTCTTCAAATTTGTTGTGGCGCCACTGATCGCAGAATGGCATAGATTTCTACACAACGATCTATCTTCTCAAATGTCACAAAATCTTTTATACAACCAATGTAAATGGGAAATGTTACTGGCTCAAGAGATAGCTGAAGAGACGCGTACTGAAATCTCAGATGCGGAGCTCGTAGAGGACGAGCTGGACACCTCTCCTGGCATTGACATATCGGAAAGCGCAGAACAACTGCTACCATTGCGACGTGGCTCCTTAAACCCCGCCCAGGTTCCATCTGACAAATACAAAGATCATGTGCGTCGATTCTCCGTCCCACCAAATGTATTCCAGGACACTAAATTCAAAGCCGCGATCGCGATAATGGGACCGAGTCGCCGATCTCCACAAGCAGCAATCATTCTCTCCATTCTCAGCTGAGCCTTGGTGAGCAATGCGACCACCACGCCGCCGCGGACCCTGTGCACCTGAGCACAGAGTGTCTGCGTCCCGACAGCTCCATCGCGTCGATAACGACGCCGCGCCAAGCGACACGGCTCAGTTGCGTGCTCAAGGACGGCCCCGGCTGGAAACTGATTCGGCAACAGACGTTCCCTCCGCTGGAAGCGACACCGCGCCCGCGCCCCGCGGCTCGCCACGTCAGCGACGAGGATGCCATCTACCCGTCCCAACACACCAAGACTGAATATGGCCAAAATTATACCGATGCCGCCTCGAGCGGACTTAGTAGTATATACAAAAAAAATGATTCCGATAAGACTGATAACGAAAACGCTTCTGAAGATAAAGTAGATATAGGGGAATGTTCAAGTAATTTAGAGAAGGAGAATCTGGACTCTACGACGGCGAGCGGCCGCCGCGGATCGGCGCCGGAAGCCAGCGCGCTGCTCCGCCACAACCTGAGCGCGACTGAACTGCACTGCGCGGGGACGGTGGAAGACCCAGCGCCGGCCCCCCAGCCGCATCACCTTCGCCGCCGCAAATCCATGCCCACCGAAATGCTTTCCACAGGTAATTTAACTTTGCACATTTCATTAATAACGACCGACATCACGAAACAGAAACCGCGAAAAGAAATAAGTCGGAAACAGTCTTGATAACTCAGTTATCGCTTCGTCTATAAGTCAGCAACTTGTGGCTTTGTCCGCATGATATGTATTTGTTTGAATTTATTTTAAATTTTACAATTTCATTTGCAAGTACTTATCGATATGAGCCTTCCATACACGTCTCTGCTCTTTTATCTCTTCTTCAAGAAATGTGCTTTTTCGTGTTATAATTTCATCATCATCAGCAACAAAGCACACTACTGTAAGTCTCTTCCAATGGGTGATATTTGTGTTCTGCATAAAAAACGATATGGAGTAATACATTTACAGCGCTGCTCATCCCTCGTCTAAATACTTCAAGATCGACTCCAGGAAGCACAGGAATGGTCTTTACGTTCTTATGAATATGTCAACCTGTGTGCATGTTGCGTGTGCGTGCGTGTTCTTCCGTGCAGTTAATTGAGATTGTTTGTGAGTATGAGTTAGTACGTATAAGGGTATCGTATCGTGTGCGTAGTGTGTGACGAAGAGTTGTAAATCCTTTATAGGCTTTGATCGGAGTAGGCCATTCGAGAGGTTGTGATTAGATTGAGAATTAGAGTTTATAGAAATCAGTGTTTGATCGCTTGAATAGATTTTGTGTAATATTAAATACATAATTAGAAATTATAACTTTCAATAATGTTAATTTCCAAAATAAAAGTTTGTAGATGGTTTATTTTTATATTATCCATGTAAATTCACAGACACCAGAAACAAAAAATAATTACAATACATCGGTAATTTAGGATGAGCCCCAATGGAGCTATTTGGCCGTAGTCAGTGATATTTCCGTATCAGACATTTTGTCAGTTAAAATCGTTTTCCGTTGTAATCTACTTTCTTAGGTGATCAAGGTATATAAGCACTTCATTATTCATTGAGTCCGGAATAAACTGGCTAGGTATTGTTCTTATTAATACGTTGATTTGCTAATTTTCTTGCATATTCCAGTCGAGAATAACTCAGATAAATACATGCTCAGCTAAAAAAATGATTCAGCGCAGGCGCCTAGAGGTTGCTAGAGCCGACCGACACGTGGTTCAACGAACAACTGTCAACGGCTTGCTCAGTCTGTGTTAATAGAGTGTGTAAGATTTTTTTATATGGTGCTCTTTCCTTTGTAGAAAGTTGCGAGTAAAGAGATCTTTCCAAAGCGTACTAAACCCACCCACACTTCCTCCGTATCCGTTGCATCTGGCGATATTTAAAACCATTCGGTTATCTTATAGTATAGTATTTTAATAGTAGTAGCCATTGGTTATTTGCTATACCGAATACGGTTCCGTGGAAATCGGTGTGTTTGTCTGACCAAATGTTAGCTGGCCATTTACTGCGAGCTGATATAAGTGTTACACATAGAATTGCAGTGTGAACTTAGACTGACACTTAATATGTGCCGCACGTGTCATTAAACAGGCGAATAAAGTGCCTTATCTTTTCTTCTTTGGTACACCGATAGTGACGATGACAAGTCCAAAATAATGATTAAATTGTTGCTTATGGTGGCTGAATTGTTCTCGCGGTAAATCGCATGCCGACAATCGTACAGCTGGTCAGTTATGTTTCTTAACAAGCGATATCGATGTCAAATCAGAGTAGAAGTTGTTCATTTGGTACTACACTATCACGAAGAAACGATATATCATCAACTTATGTTTCACAATAACATTTTATTTGGTGATAACTTTACGCAGCCACAAAACAAAACATTAAAAACACCTATTTAGATCACGCGTCAAAATAGAAGTCAATAACTCTTTTGAATATCAATAATATTTACATAATCGGACTTATACCATTTCGCGCGATGTAGGTTCGATTTCGCCTTGACATCGTCTTCTCTGTATCTACAACACGAGGTGTGTATTTAACAAGTGTTTAAATCGACTCAAATCCATTTAAATATCGTTTGCTAAAAAACAATAGATTTGCAGACGTCGTTTTCTTGTCTCCGGATCATCGTCAGCGATGCACCACAGCACGTGTCGTCGCTCGTAATTTTAACTTTCACAACATTGATTCTCGCCTTAAAGCATTGACCACGCATTCATTGCTCGCCTAACTGTCTTGTTCGTGTTCATGCTGGAAACGCTTTACGCGTCATTTGCCTAAAGGCGCAAAGAGATTTTTCGAGTACAACTAGCTGATTTTTCATGTTCGATACACTCGATATTGCTTCCGCTCAGTGGTGTTTATATATTCACGGCACAATCGAGAGGTCATTCATTTCATGGTTTGTATATAAATTCTTATCTCACATGACACTGGCTTTCAGGCGTTAATTTGAAACCGGTTACCCTTTATCGGTAGTTAACTAGCTCTATTCGTTTATATTCTTTGACTACTTTATTCCTCCTAATCATTGTACGACGCACGGTTTATAGGTTCAGATCACTTGATCCGATCTATTAGTGCATTGGATCTTTTTATTAATCCGTATATTAACAAATAGACAGATACACACAAGAAAAGAAACTAAATATATTAGAATATAGAAGAATTGACTAAAGAGGTTGCCTAAGAATTAATATAGTGTAAAAAGATTATATATAAATACAAAAGCTTTTTCCTGCGTTTACATAGAATATATTCTAAGCTTTTGTTCTTATTTATTGTAAATAAACAAGCTCCAGCGCCGTCTCTTACGGCTCAACTAGTTACAAAAGTGGTTTATATTTTTTAATCAAAGGCATAAATCAAACGAACGGTGGTAACCTACTTATTATTCAAAAGCATTATTTTTTGAACCACAAGTGTGCGTACGTGCGTGCGTGCGTGCGTGGATTTGTATGTGAGGATGTTTATTTGACGTATGTGTGCATTGGTATGACGTATTAGCATGGTTCCTAGTAAAAACTAACTGACGTAGTCATAAAAGAGGATATAGCGGACATTGTTGATAAGGAAGAGTTACGGTGCTGATTATTATAATATTAAGAATACCTATCAATATTGTAATAATCAACAAGAACAGGCAACACTGTCATAATTCGTATATAAAAGAAATTGAAGGGCGTAAATATAGTTTGTCAAATAATAAAAAGCAGTTTGTATCCTACTCCTGCGTTTTCGACTTCGTCCAACGTGTTCCTTTAGTTAGACCACAACAGATAGCAGCCGCCGCGCCAAAGGAGATGGGCAGCCCCAACGGTGTGTCCGATCACATCATATTTGCTGAGACAGACTTTTTCAGGCAAAGAATGCTGGTCCCAGCGGCGAGGTTCTGCGCCCGCACCGGTCGAGATCTCCCAGCTGCGAGGGTTGGCGAGCCTGGCCGCGATGCGGCTCAGCGTGCCCGGCGGCCGGCGTAAGCCCAACCCGATCACCTCTTGCCAACAGTGGCTCGCCAAAACAACTTACACTGTACAGGAGAGAACCACACATTTGCCACGTAGGAGCAGTCTACCCGTCGAGGTATACCCCGCTCTTAGCTTGCACGCCGAGATCAGTGCGCCGGCCTTTTGCTTTCGAGGGTACTAGTTTTTGAACTCGGACAAGCGAAATATATAGATTTTTGTGCAATAATAGTTATTATAGTTTAAAATGAAGCTTAGCTAATCGTTTTTCAAGCGATGTAGATTCGGCGTGACATGTAGCTTACATAACATTCGAAAATTCACTTGAAATTGACCGAAGCACATCGGGTCCTAACACAGCTACCGGATTTCAATTTTCTATGCTATATTATTATCCGTGTATATAGTTCTTTTTTAACACCATCTGTAAGATTCATCTGTATTTTCCCAGCTTTTGTATATTGCCTTTGTTCTTTAAGTATTAGTGAAGGTAGGCTCAAAAT
>BGZK01003344.1:0-27022 GCA_005406025.1 Eumeta japonica
AGGGTGAGGAGATATTATATTGTGAATAGAGATACTTTATATCATTTTGTATAAATGATGAATAAAATATTATTGTATGAAAAAGTAATTGTAATTGGTTTTGTAAGGAATTTATGAGTTTGTTGAAAAATTTTATATTGTTCAGATTCTTTTAGTACTAACACAAAATAATTATTTGATTAGGTTCAGGTTTTCAGATGTTAAATAGGTGGTTGAAAGATAGATTAATCTTGAGATGGACAAAATATGTAAATGTCTGATCTATTTTATAGTTTTAAGAGATTTTGAGATGCTTCATAATTTTTAAACAATACTGAAGTTAGTATTTTAATCAGATTCTAAGTGTTTAGTTACTAGTGTAAACCTATACATTTTAAAATTAATTATGTTAATGATGACTTTTGTTTATGTAAATTTAGATTTAAAATACTTATATATCAATTCTTTAATAATTCATTGATTTACTCGACACGGTATTTGATTTTGTATAAGTAAACATCGTTACCATTTCTTTTTATACAACTCGAATACAGTATTCTGTAAATCTCATTTACATTTTAATCACTTTACTAACCGATGAATACCCTTCAACATTCTTATTTCACATGGAGGAGCTTGTGTATAGTCTTCTTATAATGGCCCATGCGGATCAGGGATTTTAGGGATTGATTGTTCTCACTAATGACAACATCTAGAACCAAAAGCTTAACATGATCTTGAGGTGAAGCAAGTGGTTTAAATTGACTTAAGTTAAAACTCATTAGTCAATTCAAACTTGGTTAGGACCAATACCGGTACTTTGGTTCCAAGGCAAGCGCTATTCACCACTAAGCCATCAGTATTATTTTACAAAACTCATGCCCATTTCTTAGTAAGATAGACAAAGACCATAGATTTTCACATGATATGATTCCTTGGTGCGTAATTGTAGCTGTGTTAACAATCCTGTATCTCTCCTTTCAGAGTTGTAGGATGCTGGAGCGGATGGATTTAGAAGAGTGTGTGCTGATCACCGACTCCACACTCGTCCACCTCGCTATGGGATGTCCCAGACTAGAGAAACTTGTGTATGTGGCTAGCATTCTCATACTTATTTCCGTGGTGGTGAAATGATCCAATTTTATAAACGCTAAAAATATATCCTCTTCAAGGTTTTGTCATATTAACAAGGATCCTTTAAATTATATTGATAACATGTGGGAGGTCACAAAGTTTTGCGATACCATAAAAAATACACACAGGTTATTATTTTTGTATTACATGTCTTCAAAGATGGAAATCTCTCAATCAGCATCTATACAAGTTTGATATGTCTAAATCATTTTCCTAAACAAATTTTTGATCTACATCAGACACCTATATAACAATCTTCTCAAATGCAGTGAATACATTTTTCTATTGAAGTTATTTTATAGACAACCAAGCTAAAACCGGAGATAAAATATTTTTTGTAATACAATTAATTTCTCTTCCGTCGCAGACTTTATCACACTGCGAGCTGATAACCGACTACGGCATCAAGCAGCTGTCGATGTCGCCGTGCGCCGCCGAACACCTCACAGTTTTAGGTGAGGATGTGTTTTCTGTTATGAAAGATATGTCAGTTGAGCTTGTTCACGAGACCAGTTTCACTGATTCACAAAATGGAAAAGCTAAAATTATTCTGTCCATTTCAAAGTGCAAAGCACAGTGCCATCTATGATCTACTTTAATTATGCGCTGCTGCATTGATTATACTGAATCTCATATTAGATGTCACTGTGCTGATTTCAAAAGCAAAAACAGAGCCTGTGTTACCACTGCAACTGTGCATTAAACACCTTGCGTACCTTGTGCACATACACAATGCAATTAAAATGACTGGACATACACTTCGCATTTAAGTATTTATACAAATACCGCTTATCTACTTTTCACAGAATTTTGTGCACATATGTACGATGCACATCGATGTTACCTTACGTAACCTCGCGTGCTTAGTTTTGGCTTTCGTCTGAGTGTTTAACACTACAAAATACACAATTTGTATGATATATTTATGGCATATTTATGATAGTTTCCTTGACTTGGAGCGGCAAAACAATATCCATTGCATTAACATTGTACAGTGCTGATTGTGGTCCGAGCGTTGTCTGGCGAGGTATCAACAACGTGCACGTACGTTGCAAGAGCACTTGTATTACGTCCTGACTCTCCGAACATGTTACATTTTGCATAGATACTCGTTTGCACTATAACTTGTGGTCTTTCGCGAATGGTATCTAACCAACTAAACTCTATTTTGTTCACGTAAACCACACAAGTAAATTTAAAAATTAATTCTTAATAAAACGTGGTTGATGTGAATTAAACATACTAATAATTGATATTCGTAAATAGTTCAATATGCTTTGTCACAGTAATAAAAACAGTAGGTTATAAGGCCACAGCCACTAAGCGACTACAAACTAAAAATAGATACACATTTGCAATGTCATTGTCATTCCCCTCTCCCATTTGACTTGCCTTCTCGTTCTAACCGAATCACCGAATCGCTAGCGGTGCGGCCGCTAGGTCATTCGGGGACCAAGCGGAGCGCAGATCGGCCCGTCATCTGCGCTCCCGCAAGCATTGGACGCGTGATGTCTTTCTTTACTATAAAGTTAGACTGCATCAATTAATTTAGAAACAGAAAAAAATATATCTCAGTCATTGACGAATCAAATCAAAATTATTGTGATTATCTTTTACTGTATTTTATAAAAAAGAAATGCTTGATCATATATATAGGTGAGGTTATTTTTGAAGCCTTGATTCTGAGGGTTCGGGATTGGTCGCGACATAATCCGAATCTGACGACATGTAGAGAGAGAGTTGCCAGACACCCAATCTATTAATCTTTAATCCGGGTTATATGTTAAAGAGAATGGTTGAGATGGAATTGAAAAATATGCAAATTGTAACACTAAAAACTCTACACTGCCTGTATTCTAAATGCGTCATCTTACCAGTTAGTGCTCATATTGATCTGCAAATGTATTGAAATTAAGGATTTTGTCGGCCTGTGTATTTTAAATTAATTAGTTAAGTAAAGAAGGAATAGGCTAAAACTGGTATTTGTCATAAGTTTTGTACTGCATTGATTTGGTTTAAAAGAATCTCATTTTACAAATTAGTGAGGGTGCCACAATATTTTTAAAATTCAATAAGTCAAATTTAGTCAAAATATACATTGCAGATTGTGATCAACATTCTATTGTATGTGAACAGATTTACTTTTGCATTAGTTTTGTATGAAGTATGGAATGAATTATGTATCTGTAATGATGTATCCTATTTTCATTTAGGCCTAGACAACTGTCCTTTGGTGACGGACGGCGCATTAGAACATCTAACCTCCTGCCACAATCTGCAACTCATAGAGCTGTATGACTGCCAGCTGGTGACCAGGAACGCCATCAGGAAGCTAAGGGTAGGTGCTGGCCGAAATTTCAGGGTGAAACCAAGTAACACAAAGGGCCATTTAATATCCAACTACGGGTCCATGTCGATACTATAAGTTGCATTAGAAAAAGTATAGCATTAGCAATAGTATAAAAGCAGTATAACTAGCTATACTTTTGTACTGTTATTACAGGTGTGCGTTCACAAATCTGTACAGTAGCAAAATATTAATGTTACAAAGGCAAATAAGATGTAGCATGTGTACAAAAGTTTAATAACAGCATCTTGTGGGGAATTTTGTGATGGGGAAAAAGTAAACTTTTATACAGTGTTTGACAGTAGTGCCCTTAAGTACAACTTTAAACAAGAGGTAGATCATGTCTTATTTAAAGTATGAAATTTACTAAAATTTCAATATGAAGTCGCCTTAGGACCCCGCGGCGCTGGCGTCGTTATTATAGTTGCATATTGGCAAAATGCAGCGTGTTATCTTCATATGATTTAAAGTGGATTACATTAGCATATTCATTAACTGTGTTAAATATCAACGGAAATGCAAGTTTAACAGAAATGTTTGTGTGTGTGTGTGTGTGTGCATGCGTACGTCAGTGCATATGTATATACAAAAGTTTGATAGTGAATATATATCCACTATCAAAATCACGAATCCTAGAAATAATCCGTTTTTAATAAAAAAATATCCAAAAATAAGCAGAAATGATAAAAGCATATTCTAATTTTTATTTTTTAAGATGTGTTATTAATTTATGATTTCTTGTATTCACATGGTGGAGAGCTGAGAATCTTGAATTCCCTCGACCTGTGATTAGTGTTGCATGTTATTGATATGTGTTATAATTTTACTGTATTATTGCGAGAATTAACCACACGAAATTAGTTAATTTAGAAACATATAATATAATGGGCGAGCTTTACACCGCTTTGTGGGTACTCGGCGAGACGTCAGGCAATCGTCAAATCGATTATATGTATTTGGCTGACACCTCTTCTGCGGCTTATTTCAGTTTGTTTAAATTTCAGTTTGAAATTTATGTAAATATTCAGAACGATACTCAAGTGGGAACTTACACAAATGCATTTCACGGCATTAAGGAAGTTTTTCTACTCTTTACGGTTCATGGCTTTTCATATATTTATATTTGTGGTTGTCGATGTATTGACACTGACATTTCGTTAATTGCGTGCAGTGTGTGTGTTCATTGTATTATTATAAGTTTCTCGTGTGAGTGTATCCTGTTACTAGTATTCCTTATTGTTTATGATAATATATCTTAATTTCTTACATCGTTACAGAACCATTTACCGAACATAGGTGCACGCATACTTCGCGCCGGTGACGCCCCAGAGGCGGGCGCCGGCCGCCGACCGCGCTACCGCCGCTGCTGCAACATCATTTGAGGACGACCCTAGGACGCGTCCGCGGCACCGCACCGCACGACACGACAGCCGTGACGTCCGACGCCGTTGCACGGCGCGCTGTCGTATCCCTTAGCGACGTCACGGCGAGGGAATTGCGTTATCGGCTGTAGCAATATAAAAGAGAGGGATTCAATATGATAGACAAAGGCAACGCGAAAACTTGTCGATTCGACGCACCGACTGTTTAGAACATAAGAAAGTCATTCGATATCGATTCGTCGCGGCGCGTCGAAGGCCGAACGCGGACCGCCTTTATTTTGTCGGTTAACACGAATTTAACGTATCTCTTCTTTCATATATTAACTATATTATGTCATATCTTGTCGATATATCATTTATTGTTTGACTATGTCGCTATCGTTTGACTAAAACTAGACACTAGTTCTGTTGTTGTTACGTCAAGTCCCGTAACGATATCGTTGACATGACTTTCATGCATGTATGTAAATATAATAATATCGTCATCGGTATTTATAATCATCAAAACTGTCGCATTGCGCACGATACCATAGAGAAGAATTTGAAGAAGAGAAGTGGTCAAGACTTATACTTGTTGAATCACACCATCCATTTTATAACATACATTCCTCCTCTGGGTTCACGTACGCAATAGCCCATTTGATCGGCGAACGTTGGATTGTTAAGAGTTGCAACGCGAAAGCAGCGGCAAGAGTTCATTAGAACATAAATATCTGTTCCCTGTCTCAGATTTATGTATAGCGTTCTATGCGCGACGTGCTACAGGGTGCTTTTATAGCAAATAAGTCGTCAATATGTGTATTAGGTAGTTAGTAACACATGAGTTGTGTATTAAAACTATAACGTAAATACATATGAATTGTGAATGTTTATCTGCTAGGTGGTATAATACCCCTAATAGTTCTGTAGAACTATTATCTATAATAATAAACTATAGTTTATCGAAAAATAATGAAAATATTCTGTATATCTTCGGCTATCTGAAACCCTCTTCCATTATGTATGAAATGCAATATTCATTTATATTTTTTTTCATGTGAAATACATTTTTGCATTTATTAAATTATAGATTTCACTTAACAAAACGACATAGAGTACACTATTGTAAACCGAATAAGTTAAAAGCTTGATATGCGTATTTTATTCTGACAACGATCGTGTACGTATTTTTATATGGAACATGTCCATTCTAACGGGCGAAGCGCCATCTGTGGACGAACAAAAAGAACCAAATACCCTTTATCATCATAGCAGCGATATCGTTACGGCACTATTCACCGACGTGCGTATCGTTAACATGTTAGATCAGCAGAACAATTCTGTAAACCTAAACCTATTCAGTCGCTACCGTCATTACATCAAAGTACGTGTACGGAGGGCGCGGCGGCAATCCTCACTCAGGCGTAATTCTGACGTATGACGACTGAATCGATTCGAGTTTACAGAATTGGTCCGCAGGGCACCTTTGATGTTTAGTACTCGGTGAGCGTACAAAGTGAATAACGAATTTCTGAATACGTATTACTGTATAAGAATTATTGATATTGGGAATCCATGTATGCAGGTCGTTGGGGAACTGCTTGCCCGTGTAAACAGGGTTTTGCGTAAACCTGGCATGTCGTCAATTTTCTATGACTGTAATTTATAAGTAGAGAGAGTTTTATCAAGTTTTGTGTGATAAAGATTCATCTTAACTATTATAACAGAACAGAGCTACGGGGGCATGTATCCGACACTACGCTTTTGCTATAGTAGGTCATAGCCATTCAATATAATAAAATCTTCATTTTAAATACCTAAAAATTTTATTTTCATCCGTTTAATCTCAAAGTGTATTAATTTATGTCATTGTATTATGTTTAATACATAATAGGGACCTAGTTCCAACCGCGTGTCCCACGATACCTCTCGTTTTATGATATAAAATTTAATTACTCTTTTTTTATCTAGTTATAGAATGTTTGTTCCTACGTGTCAACATAGGTTTACACATTCAACCCGGTTTACATGAGCGTTTTTGTATGTTTCAGTGGATCCTATTTTGTACTGAAAGTCTACATAATCCAAGGCTAAAATTTAAAAATCGCAAAACGTCTCCTGCTTTTTTGATTGTCATAGATTATTTTTGGATTCATAGATTGTCATACATGGTTTGTTCTATGAACAATAGTAAGGTGTGAATGTGCCTAAACTAAAAGTCTCTATTGACTTAGTCGGCATAGACAACTGTTTTTTATAAATTTTAGCCATTAGTTTATTTCTTCTAAAATTTAAACTTTATGACCGCCCATTTCCTCGCAACTACATATATAGGTATTTTGTCGTCCAATTTCCCTTTCTTCTTTTGAATTTGTGATATATTTGACAATATTTAATCGGCACGGCGAGTCACCGGTACGCCCAAGGCGCTACTTCTGAAAGGAGATTTCTAAATGTTTTAAAACATGTGCTTTAATAAAAGAGGGTAGTAAGTAATTTTTACATGAAATTTGTAGGCTTTTCGAGCTGAAAAGGTGATTTTGTACTTTATTAAATAAGATATGAATAAATGGATTTAATCATAGTTTTTTTATGTTTAAAGTTCACTAAATATGTGGCAGAAATATTATTATATTCATTTATTTTAAATCTTTTTAAATGGGAATGATGTGCAATAAATTTTAACTGTTTCAATAACTTTGATTGTAGCTTTGTGTAAAATCGTAGAAAGAAAATGCAAGGGGTGTCTTAAATTTTGCTAAAATAAATAAAAATAACATTTAAAAAATACCCACACGAGTGGCACATGTGTTCATAATTAAATAAGTCGGATCTGTCAGGAAAGTCACTCTGAGCTTTCTTGCCATTCTGAAAATTCACTTTCAAATTTATCTTTTTTTTGGTTTTAACATTTTGACATTTTTTAACATTTAAATTTTGTGTACAATTCAGTATAATAAATGCGATGTGTAGCATTCAGTGTTCTGCCAAGTGCGAGGCTCTCGTGATTTCCGACAGGTGCGTACATTACAAACAATAAGCACTCATTGTTATAAATAATAGTTGTTGTTAGTGCTTAAGAAGTTTTGGCAAAAGCAATTCTCCGGTTTGACCGTTTTTCAAGCGCACTTGTGTCGTATGAGATATAGTATATCGAAGCGCAATACTGTTTGGTTACGAAGCATCGACAATATTTATTATATAGGTGGCGTTACGTATGCAGCATATATCCACAATACTCTATGGATGCAACTTTACGAGGCGGCATACCGTTAAATAAATTACGGAGTTAATGCAAATGCACGCAATCATAATGTTGCCATCAGAGTTCAAATTGATGTTAAACCAAAAAGCTATTGTCATCGCGATATCATTGTAAAATTTACGCAAATTACCTAAATTACAAAGCCTAGAGTACGACGACTTTGTCTCTTTGTAATTAAGAAAAAAATAATGTGATCTGGTTATAAGCAATATAGTGATGTAATCATTTCATGAATTTTTATATGATGAAAGCATATTATAATACTTTTTTTAATGTCTCTATATTTCAAATATTGTCTATAGCTCTGACATATTATTATATAAAAACATGTGAGCGTGTAGGATTAGTTAACTTTGTATATTAAATAGATGTAATTTTCAATACAAGCTGTAATACAGAAATTAGAAACTAAGGGAAAAATATCTACTCCATAATGTATAGGTATTTAAATATACATCAGTTCAGAGGTGACGAATAAAAATGCCTTACATACATCAATGAGTTTGCGAGGAACGCGCGATGATAAGATTAAAATCGCACTTGTCCATTTATTAGCAACGCTAATCTTTTAAAATCCGCCTTCTTAATCTATAAGTATTTATCAAAATTTAAAAAAGCTATTATTTGGTTAGTGGGTTTTGTCATGAAGACATCAGGAAATACTTTATCATGAATTTATAAAATGTTTTGAATATTTTTATTATACCGTAAGTTTTGTCAGGTACTACATACATACTTCTTCATATAGTTCCTCAAGTATTTTAAATTTTTGGCGGGTCGAGGGTGAAGTTTTAATATGCTACGAGACGTCAAGTTGCAGTTAACATCACGACTTGAATGGATCTATAAAAAAATATTGCCCGATTGTTAGCTGTCTGTACGTCCGCAACTACAATAACCGAAAGAAAAGGGACATTTTATTAGTGATTCTATAATTCCTTGTGGCATCCTGGAGGAAGCTTAAGTTCTTTTGTTAAGTTGGGGATGTTTAAACGAGCATTGTGGTAGCAAAAGGGTTAGAAAACAGTTCGTTGAGTTTTATAAACAAAATATATACAATGATTTGTTTTAAATTAGTAAATGATTTCTCTTAGTCGTGTTTAAAAATATCTGTCCTAAAAATTGTGACTAAACATGGGCACAATAAGTATAAAATTACAAGGCTACAGGCACGAAGTGCTTTCTGCTTTAGCTTATATCTATTTAATTTGGGAATATGATGAAGTTGCAACAATTGAAAATGACTGTTAAAAACTGAAGTTTGAAACAAAATACCATGGCTCTGGTGGATAAAATTTATTTTTCAACTATCTGTAGATTTTTATTTCAAATGAAGCATTGTGGCGTTCGGCGATCGCAGCGCGTTACGAAATGTCAACTAACGTATGAAGTCGTTGAAACTTTGTGATTTATTGTTTTTGATGACAGAAAACGCATAGAAAAATATATTTTTTGTGCTTTATTGGTTGCAGTATTCATTCAATTTATAAAGAATGGCTGTATTATAATTTAGGTTCACTTAATGTTTTTATCTGTATTTGAAAATGTATGAGGTCTTTTATAGGTCAAAAGATAAAGAAAAAAAATTTGGAATATTGTTTAATTGTAAATCAACAGTCTTGTTCTTGGAGAAAGTCACCCTCTTATTGATGATGTTAATACATATTAGTTCTATTTTATTAATCGGAATAAATTACTTTTAAAAATTTTGATTCAAGAGAAGCATTTTAAGTTGTTTAATGAATTTTGTGTTTATACCAATAATGACTACTATTGTAATATCAATGTTTGATGTTAGGTCACATGATTATTTTTTTGTATGTTAATATTTTAGGTAAACGAAATATACAATTTTGGTAACGAGTGTTTTAATTTTAAGGCTAATAATAATTGTCCTGTTGACCTTTATGTATTTAACGACATCTATCATATTAAGATCGAACTGTTTGTTAATTTTAGTGAGATCTGAAAAGATTTTGGAATTCTTTCGATTGTCTTATTAAAATGTACTGTGTTATTCATAATAATATACAAAGAGGAAATGTTATTTACTTTACTGTGGCCAATACAATTAAGAACGTCGTAATGTTTATTTTTCATGTGTAATGCGAAGATACACGAATACAGAACGATTAAAAGATTCTTTGTGTGTTTATTTAATGAACCTCTTCGATACAGACACACCAATGTATACAGAGACAGATTTGTTACGTCTACCTGTCATCTCGTGTATGACGGGATGGTGCGCGGGCGCCGTGATCGGCACCGAAATGTTGCCGTTACCTACCTCATCATTTGTTACCAGTAGATACTTTTATAACGTCTTAGCGGTCACTGTTCGCTTCGCTTTGCGTAGGCTGAGTTATGAAAGTCATTAAAAAGGTCTCTAGAATTGAAAAATAGCCTAAACTCATCTACAAACAATGCCGCGTCGAATGGTCGAAGTTTCATGCAGATATGTTCAGTAGCTCTTGACTGATGCTCGTACAAACAAAAATATTTCTATTGTTTATAAATTATGTGTGAAATGCTAAAGCGCTTAGCGAATTTATATTTTTTTTTATGTACGTATGTAATTACTGATACTCTTAGTCTGTGTAAAAATATATTTGTTTTGTATTTAATTGATTAATTCAATGTTAGTTGAGGTAGAATCGCATATTTTATTAGTTTATCTTATACCAGAATTGTTCAAGAATCCTTGCTAGTGGATTTCCATGCGACATACGTTCGATATCAAAGGAGCTAAATCACCACTGTACATCATCTTTACATAAGAAATCCAGGGTCACGGTGTTTGTCCACGATGAACTACAAAACAACGACCGACCTTCATGAAACTTGGTATTTATGTAATTTGGTCCAACTAGAGAGATAGAATAGTTTTATTCCGTTAGGTGGCGTAGTTGTCGAGAAATAATTTTTCAATGATTTTTAAATTTCATACGTGTTTCCTCTTTAAAAGTACATACAAACAGAAGATTTCCTAGACATCCGTCCCTCAATCGGCATAAGACGGATTGATAGATGTATTGTTCACCAAATTGCACCATGTTAAAAATTAAATTAATTACCATAGTTTAAAACAAAATTATGTAGGCTTAAACCGGTAGCAGTGTCGGAATGGAAAACGGGGCGAAGAGCAAAATTCAGAGCCGGGAACGGAAACGTAATTAAAACGATACCGGGACCAAAACCGAGTACAAAATCGGCGTCAGAGTCAAGAGCCGGATTGTAATCGAAATACAAAAATGAAGGAACTGTTTGCCCTCGGCCTCGTCCAAGTCGGAAGTGTGACTGGCAGCGGGGTCGAAGTTCAAAACGGAAAGGGAGTAGCATCGAGGACGGGACTAGGCCGAAATCAGAATCGAACGTGAGACAGAGATTGACATCGACCGATAACAGGTGCAGAAAATCATTATATGTTCATGCTGGCCGAGTTGCCAGCATTAATTGGATAGGCTCGTATAGTAGTGAATAAGGCTAAAGGCCTGTGTGAAGTGGTGGAGGGTCTAAGCATTGAAGGTAAGGCGTCTAAGAGTGGACAGTAATTAGATAACAAAAGAGAGTCCATAGCTTACAATCACAATTTTGAGTGTTTATAAAATCCTTTTATTTCTGATAAATATAATTATTACTACCATATTTGTAATCTGAAATATTCTTTATTTGTATAATATAACTAAGTTGAAATAGTTATTTTAGGGCTGGAGGAGACTATGGATAAATATGATTATAAAATTTATATTTGATGGGGACTAAAACATTTTGTGAAGTTATTCTGTTTTATGTAAAGAAAGTTAATTTTATACTTAATGATGTGCCACCTCAATAAGTAACGTGAGCGGGACATATAGTATTTATATACCGAAGCACTATCGCTGTCTATCTCTTTCGGCCCTCAAGATGGAACGCCGCACTTCAGTGAACCTCATTATGCGACCCTATGTCATTAAGAGAACAACATAGGCGACTCTGCCCAGGGTGACCGTTAGCCACAAATGCACAAATGCGTTTCAGGACGTTAGATGCATCGGATAGATGCAATAGATGCAATTATCAGGGTAAGTCATTGTCTAATAGTCGAAGACGACAATTAGGAAACATTAAAATGACGTCCCAGATTCTGACGTAGAAATCACTTTTAACCTTTATGCTACTGAATAAACCCAATATAATACTCTAAATAAGCTCAATGTAATTAAATCGGCACGGTCTACTACAAATCTCAGGTCGCTGGCGATTGGTGCAGCGGGCGCTTTCTAGACCAGTGGCGCGTCGGCGCCGGCAGGTTCGCGGCCACGCAGCGCAGGCGCAGCCGCGCCGACACTGGCGCTTATACGACGGCCGAAATAAGCGATTTTTGCATTCGTTATTTCATACCGACAAAGAAAAATGTTTTGTAACGTATTATTTAAAACCGATCGATTTTCATTAATTAGAGAGACATCTATTACCTCTGGCGTTAGGTTTCCTGCCGATGATGGGACTCATTTCACCCTCTCCCGAAGATGTAGCCGCGGTAACCCAAAACTCGTAGTCGATGCTCTTGCAGACCTCGCACTTCCACCAAAAATTCATCTTTTTCGTCCTTATGAAGGACCGTTAGCTGAAAATGTTGCCCTGCCCTGGCAGTTAATTTATTAGATATATCCATATCTAAATGTACAGAAAACGATTTTTCTTTGTCCGGCCATAGGTTAAAAACCACCAAACGTATCCTCGTAAGACTGGCCATTCGACGTGGAATAATTTGTAGATGATTTGAGTCTATTAGGTTTTTCTTTTCGCTTACTTTCATGAGCGACGATACCCGACGAAGTGAGCGGGCGACGGCTGATTATTCAAAATAATCTAAGACAATTCAAAATCCTAACGTTGTTCATCGAACTACGAAATTAAAGAATCATCTCTTTTGTTGTTCTTTCGTGGTCTTCCACCCACAGAAATTGACTCCAAGCTATCAAGTGCCATTACAGGACAACTGTCCTCCCACAAAATTCCTTTATTTTCTATCTAATCAGACGATCTAATCTAAATAAAAAAATTATTAAGTTGAAAAAACTCGAGTGAACTGAAAAATGAAAACAAGGTGATGTAAAAAATCAACCTGTCGAAGATGATAAATATTAGCAGTAGGAGGCGCACACGTGCAGCGTGAATTGCAGCAAGTTATGATACATGAATCTGATGCCTCCGCCTTTTACAGCATCGTGTTTTTTCTTCTTAATTCACTTTTAGGCAGTCGGATTCTTTGAATTTTGTAAATCACTTTTGTTTAGCAATTTTAGTTATGTTTTAACTATATCCTAAGATTGCTTCCTGGTCATCTATTGTGTCCAAGACGCGTTTCATTGTAATAATCGTGATAAATTTCTTTTATTGATATAATATTATTAATTAATTATTAATATGCACCTTTTTTATTATTTATTTATTCTTAATTCGGTTATTTTTCTCTCACTGTATTGAGTAATGTTTTAAATAAAAGTCGTTAAAATTATCTTCGAAAGCAGTAAAATTATGGATTTGTTAAAAATTTAGATACTTTAAATGAGAATGGTCGCTAACGAACTTCAAATCGTTATAGATCCTAAATGGTCATTCAAAACAAGAAAAATATTGAAGAAACCTAAAGGTAATTTTAAAAATCTATTCAAGGATACGCCATTTGACATAGCGTTGGCTTACATATTTTTCACAATTTGATGTCTGACTGTAATAATACTAAATTTTTATTACTGTCAATGTCCTTAGTAACACATAAAAATAAGACAAATCGATTGACGCAAAATTATCATAATTCGTCCATGCGTTTGGCTTCTAGAATGCTACAATGGAACAAAACATACATATATAGGATGGTAAACACATTACCTTCCTTTGCATTGCTCAGTCGGGTAAAAAGTAATGTATTGGCTACGAAAAGGACGAAGTCAAGATGCCGTCGGCTATTAGAGACAAAATTAAAACAATACCAATTAGTATGCGAACACTAAAACGATTCGGCTGTAGATCAATCACAAACCCAAAAGATACCTCAAAACAGTATTATTCATATTTAAGTGGAAAATAATTTCTAATACCTTTTTCATGACGATGGTTCTTTTCTTCTATCAGGTTCATCAATTATCCGATGATATATTTTCACATTAAAAAAAATAATTATGTAAATCGGACCAATTTAATGTTTTTCGAATTGTAAGCGCACAGACGGACTTCATAACACGCACGGATAGCTCCCAAGTTTCTCTATTGCACGTCGGGGTTTCCATACGCCAATGGAGATTCTAATCAGTTCCGAGCGTCTGGTGAGGGCGCGGCCCCGGGGCTAAACTGCGAAATGGTTTACATGGAAAAAAAATGTGGACAAAGTCTGATGTTGTAGGTCAGCCGCACGAAACTTCCCGCGTTTTTGGAGTTCTGCAAGCATGAAAACGTTATTTCTATACATACACGCACGCTCGCACGCACGCACGCACGCTTGCACGCACGAACGCACGCATGCACGCACGCACGCACGCACGCTTGCACGCACGCACGCTTGCACGCACGCACGCTTGCATCGCACGAACGCATTGCATCGCATCGCACGCACGCATGCATGCATCGCTTCACGCATCGCACGTCTTGCACGCACGAACGCATCGTATGCACCTCACGCATCGCATCGCATCGCTTGCATCGCATCGCACGCTTGCATCGCACGCATCGCTTGCATCGCATCGAACGCGCACGCATGCATCGCATCGCATCGCACGTTACGTATCGCTTTGCACGCACGCACGCTTGCACGCACGAACGCACGCATGCACGCACGCACGCACGCTTGCACGCACGAACGCACGCATGCACGCACGCACGCACGCTTGCACGCATGCACGCATGCACGCACGCAAACACAAATATATATATATACATATATTGGGTTTACAAACAGAGATAAATGAGAATTGCTAGTATAAAACAAGTATTTCTAATACCTTTTAAACGGTTATTTGAATATATGTATATATATATATATATATATATATATATATACAAGTAATAAAAATAGGTTGTCTTTGTTAGCTAATCACGTAAAACTAATAAACGTATAGACATGGACTGGGACCATTCGATGCGGGATGATTTGTAGATGGTTCTAGGCTCATTTTAGAATTCGTATATCCTTCGCCATTTTATTTTATAATAAAAATTACCCAGAGAAGCGGGCGGGTCAGCTAGTATTATATAATCAGAATCTCTGATGCAGTATGCAGGGTTTCTGGGGCGATAAATCGAATTAGCTAGGTTTCACCTTTGAAAAATGTCGTTTTGTTCTTGTTTTCAAGCAAAGAAAAATATCATTAGAAAGCGAAGACAAATTTTGCTAGTGTCTACAAAGTTGTAATAGATCAGCTGGGAATCGGGCGGACCCGAAACCAGAGGACCCTTGTACGAGTTCAGGTGGTTACTTTATTTCGAATCTAAAAATAATTTCCAAAAAACACGATTTACTAAAAAAAATCGGTCATCCAGATAAAGTTTAAATCAATACTCTTTATCGATAAATCAACTTAAATATGGCTATTACTGACATCTATTCACGAGTAGTAATACTATTTTCTTTTAAAGCTTTGGCAACTAGGGGTAGGGTTGCCACTTTTTTTTTTTGTAATTAAAGTACATTGGTTGTAATACACAAGAAAAAAAAGTACACAGTATCAAAATAAAGTACAATTTATTTTTCTTTATTATAACATTTAAAAAATATATTTTTATTGCTTTTTGCAGTTTGCATTAAATTAGTATCTCGACTAAATAATTGCACAGCATCATTACAATCTATATTTAAATTAAATTAAATGAGTAATTCATTTTTATCAAATTTAAAATGCTTTGTTTCTTTGTCTCGCCATTTGCTATTCATAACAGGTAACAGAAAACACAAAAATAAAATTACTATTCTGTGAATGACTCTATTAAATACTTGCTGCCATTTTCGTGCACGACTAAGGCATTATTATGACAATTTCTCTAAAGATCATCCATATGTAAATCAGATTTAAATTTTCAATAATGTTAATAATATTATGACATGTGTTAACCAGTTTGTCTTATTAAAATCGAACCATTTATTTAGGTACGATAAACAATAAAAAATTGTGTGAACTGCTGTTCCGATGATAACAGTTCCTGTTTCATAGCCAAAGAAGAGATCTTGTTTTCTTTGTGCCAATCCATCTCTAAGATTAACCATAATTCCAGAAATACCTAAAATTTTAATGTAGTTGCCTTCTAGGCATTTAACAGCTTTATTAAATAAATTTAATAACTAACTACAAAATGCAAATAAATTTCAATCGTATCATTCTCAGTTTCATTTAGCGTCAATAAATTTTGTAACACCACTGGACACCAGTCTAAATTTAAAATGTAGGCTCTAATAGGTGACCAATTTAACAATAACGACAAAATATTTACGATAAAACTTTTCAAAGCATAAATAAATCACATCATGCCAAATAAAGTATTTTCGTGTACTTTATTGTTCTCATAAAGTATAGAGTACAATTACCTGAAATAACGTACAATACTTTATTATAAAGTACGGGTGGCAACCCTAACTAGGGGCCATCAGTAATTTATTTCTAATTAAATGTTAAACAAATTGCACTCGTAATTTTTATTTAAATAACCAGTTTTCTTATATACTTTTATGTCGGCAAGATCGAAAATATTATTCATATTTCATCAGTATATAATTCGTATCTAAATATAATTTTCAAAAAAACGTGATTTACCAAAAAATACCGAGAAAAGTTCGGTCATCCAGGTACTATAGATATATATGTGCGTATCACCAACATCGTGAACCGTGGAGAATTAATTTACCATATTAATAAGCTTCATAACGACATTCTCTTTTGAAATCGTTAGAGTTCCTTAAAAGGCGTGCGAAATGAACTCGAGTGGAGAGGGTTCCGTAGGATGAATACTCGCATGTTATTTACTATGTTTTTTGTAAGTATAAAGAAAAATTGTCTGTGATAGGTAACTAAAACAACTGAAAATGTAAGTTTGTAAGCAAAATATTAAGAGATTTACTATGTTATTTCAAAACGATAGATTTCTTATTGCCGACTCCGTGAACGACAGTTGCGCCATCTCGCGAAAGCAACTTTAGGGGCGTATGCTAAATATTGGATGACAAGTGCTTATTATCTTCTATAAAATGAAGTAAATAGAAAATATATAGCAAGACAATAAGTATTTTTAGAGGCATTTGTTAAAAACAGTAAAAGGAAAAATGGATGTTATTATAAAAACAGGTATTGAGACAGGTATAAAATAGAAAATAATTTTCCAGCCCCAAACTATGCTGAAAGGAAACAAATTGGTTTTATTTTCTTTCAAAACCTTCACTTGACTTTGATAATAATTTTGCAATGTTGATTACTTAGTATTTACAAATGATGTTATAGAAATAAGGCAAGGCCGTTCTCACTACACTCAAGTGCAATGACAAATTATGTTACTGGAATGACAATGTGTGATATTTTTGTCTATTCACCAGTAAGAAATGCCAGTGTGGCTGTACACGTTGACCGTGATGAACAATTCATTAAAAAAATTATTTTGAAAAGTTAGTATTTTTATTTTAAACATTATTAACCTGAATTACACGCAGAATTTATTGAAGATAACCAAAATTATTGTATTGATTTCCAGAAACGATCCTTTACTAGAAAAAATATGTATTGACATATTATATATACAATAATAAGTTAGCATTGGCTAACTTATTATTGTATAACGTCATTACTGTAACACAACCAAAGTCAGTTAAGAAGGTGATAACTAAAGGTTATTACTAACTTTAAGTAAATAATATAATATAATAATAATAAATACTTAAACTTTATAAAGTAAGTGCGTAACTTTATAAAATAAAAAACATTTAATTGAAAAGCTTGTTTTTATTTACTTCTTACAACAGATTACTCTTAGAGAAGATACGAGGCTGTAAATTAACTAATACGCAATATACATGTACAATATCATCAATACAAATGAATAAATTTGAGAAATTTATTAATAAGGTAACATAAAATTTACACTGAATATTTCTGCTGTTATGTTTGCAGTTTATAATACAACAACAATAATGACCCATTTCCAAAACAACATTGACAAGTTTCACTGAGCCCCTATTGTTACACATTTCTGCCGCCGCACGCGCTGCGATCGTCTGTTATATCCCCACCATACACTTTGCACGTTTCCAGTAAATAAGGAACTATTTTCAGTTTTATTTTTCCAAAATTTATGCTCAGTAGTTTTGAAATTAAGGAGAGGGATTAAAATCAAAAACCCTATAGTTCCGCAGTTTCAACGCCACATTCATCCTCAGCGAGGTACGGCACTAAATATTCCATTTTTAGATACAGAGGACGCTCAAATAAAATGTCGCGATTAATAGGGATGCGCCCAAAGCATTCTATTGGCTTGGGCTACCGGACGCCGGTCCGAGATCCACGTAACGGACGCAAGGAAGCCGACACACGTACTTCTAGATCTTAACTGATTCTATATGATGTGTCTTATGATGATCTGAAGACGTGGAAATTCTATAATAACAAATTCTAAATTCGACCTCCAAACTGCATCCGTGTTCACTATGATGTGCTTCTTCCGTAAAGCACTTCTGGCGGTTTTGATATTTACTACCTTGAAACTAGGATGGTATGTGCTTTTTGTACCAGTACTCTATGTATAACTCAGCATGTATGGTATGGAATTTGAGATAATTATGACACATCTAAGTGTAGTTTTCGTTAAGTTGATCTATATGACACAGTGTATTAATTTGACACTGATTGTAATGTGTGTATTGTCGTACGCGCATCTGCGCGTATTTGTGGGCGCCGTTGTCTTATTATCCATACATAATATAGGGCGATAAACGATATTCACATATTTTATATATTTACCTTAGCACATTCTTATACCAATAATTTAATATCTTGAAAAGAGTTTGCTATAGTACCCGGAGTAGCTCAATAACAGATAAAGGCGTTCACAGCGCTCCACTAATTTTGAGCCTGGGAGGATAGGCGAGCTGTAATTGAAGTGTTTTGCACTCCAAGGCGTTTGATTGCGTAAATCGCGAAACTTTTATCGAGAAGCTACGTCATTATAGGGTTACGTGCCTGGCGCTCCGCCTCGTAGCCATATTAGAGTATAGGTTTTAGAGAGTCAATATCAGTGGCGTACGTTGATATGCATCTGTGCGTACACTAGGGATCGATTCTCGGTCCGTTTGTGTTTCTAGTGTATATTAATGACTTTCCCGGCCTCGTTGGTGACATTCATTTGATAGTACTGTTTGTAGATGACAGTTCTTTGTTACTAAAAATCAAAGGACAACAACTCGCCTGTGACAATGTGAAATTGACATATAATTTATTGCAACTAATAATTTTCCTAGTAAAAAAATCAATATTTAACGATAATTTTAACCCCTGTTCATTAAAAGTATTTATATGCCAGGCGTTATTATTTTCGTTACTTGAATCGCTATTAGTCCAGGTTAAACTCTAAGGTATCGTTTGTTTGATTATGTATGGAAACCCTATTTATTACTTTACCTCGAACAAGATTTAAGTTGAACGTTCATGTGAAGCAGTTCCCCGGGCCTCCACCTCGGTCGCTCTTCACAAACCACAGACAAGTACATCGGTCACGCGTCGCGGCTCTACATAACTAACCTTGAATTTTAAACGGTTGTTAAATGTGACAGTTACAACGATATCTTGTGTTGCGGCTATCGTAACTGTGAATAATTCAGATTTTTTTTTAATATACCTTTATTGTTTATAGGCCGACATGTAGTTTTGTTCTTACATTTTTTTCCACTCGCAATCATTTAAATAAAATTATTGTCGTCTCCTTAAAATAACATATCGTACTTGACCCGGAAAATGGTCCTATAATTAAAGTTTATACCTCTATAGTGCCGGACGAATGAGTTATTAAAATTTTAGCGGTGACGACGTATTGTATGAAGCCGGTCGACAATCAATGTTACCAACCCCACTGTTTGAACAGTAGATTTGCTGTTTTCACTTTGATGGCCCTATTTTCTGTTTCATTCCTAATTTTTACTGTTTTTCAATTAGCGTTCAGCGCCACCTATTACACTATCAAATATGTTTTGATAAGCACTTCAATGTATGTATAGTTGTGAAATATAAGGCACAACGCATGTAGCTATTAAAGGAGCACTACACCCTGAATCCGAAATAACCGATTGCTACTCATTTGAAAACAAAGAAAGGTACATGAAGAAATTTAACAAAGACTGTATGATTTTAAAAAAGAAAACGAGTATGAAAATACTGAAGATGAGGCAATTGAGGCTGAAGTGGAAAATATTTTAACTTTGATTTTCGTTTTTATTATGTTGTAATCAATATTATAACATAACAATGCATGTGAGTCCTAGTAACTAATTGTTAGTTCTAGTAACTAGGTTTCATGCTTTTCTCATATAATTAAAACAATTACCTAGTAGATAATGAATATGAGAGAAATATGAGAGAAGTATGAAATCTGCCTTTTTTACTTTGTCTACTGTTTTCCTGTTTTTATTGGTGAGCTGATGTTTTTTAGTTTTCTGGGGTTGGCAACACTGCCGACAATGCATGTTTACTCTATACGCTTGTGGAGTAAAATGGCCTATAAGCAATCGATGTAAAGGTTCACCACGCCATCTTATAAAAGCGCTGTGATCATGTGCTATGGTAAGTTCTACTACAACTAACACATAACTATACAGCTGTATAGGAATTGTTAACAGATGCTTTCATTTATCTAATTTGCGTAACAATGGTCCCAAATTAACTACCATGGTCATTCCATTTTAGAAGTGACGAACACTTAACTGTAGAGCGATATTGTGGTTTCGACGATATCCGATTCGTTGTTGTAGCACTTAGTACTTTAATAGTTACAAAAACTTGGCAAATATCATCCATGATGTTAAGTAACTTAGTAGTCATGTCGATTATTAAGTTATTTATCATAGATATGATCATTAAGTTATTTTACATCAATATCATTTATTAAGTTACGAAAACTCTACAACAAAGTGATCTAGTCCCGTTTCAAATGACGTTTATGCAATGTATTGTACTATAATTGTTATTAGATACCTATTTTAGTTTTACTGATGAGCTAAACCGAAAGGAAAATAAAAAAAATACAGATACTTTTTAACAGGAGAAAATATATGATTTTTGAATTGCGGTAACACATAATGCTAGTGTTACAGGAATTAAAAGTTATAGTTAACAAATTTGCTAACTGACTGATGATAAAAAAATGTGACATGTGTGTACGTTGGTAAATATTGTCATAAAAAGATATCTTTCATCAGTAAAGATCTACGGGCCCCACAGTTTCTTGATTGAACCCGTATGGGGTCCGTTGGGAGCGAAGTGACCTGTATGTGATTATGCCGTATAGGAGAAAGATAGGGATTCACGATACCTGATTTAGCGGTCGTAGTCTGGGGCCGTCCTAAAGTCCCGCTGGCACTCGTTTCTCGGGCACTTATTTCTCTCTGTACAGGATGAACACTTGCGGCACCTTACAATTTACAAAGCGTTTATCTCAAATACAAAAGCGTCCGTTACAGTGACGTGGCGATAAGCGAATGTTTCGTGAGCGGGGGCGGGGGGAGAGAAGCGATAAGGAAAGAAAAAACGGGTAGAAAAAAAAAAGGGAATTATGGCGCGAACAATAGTTTTTATCTCGCTTTTACAACAATACTCAGATATTATGAACTGGCGTAAATTCGGCATGCATTGTTTCTTGAAATCAAGAAAAAAAATAGATTTGAAAAATTATGAACAAACAATCGTAGTGTATTACAGTAGATCCTCGTTAAGTTGAAAACCTCCAAATTTCGAAAAATGTTTTGTTCCCTTCTTTCAAACACCAAAACCTGCATTACCCGAAATCTCAACACTCTATTAGTCGGAATTATCAGTGACTCCCCATGTCATTGTAGTACACATTTTCCTCCATAACTCGAAAATTAAATTTTACCTCTGTATCTCGAACGTAGCATTGTTTTACTTTACAATCTTTACGACTCGTAAATTTGAGGCTCATTATATCTATAGTTCAAAAAACAATAAGTTACCGACTTTAAGAATTCCCCGACAGTGTAAGTACACCATTGTTTCTTAGAAAGCTGGGAGAGAATTACCACGAATTTAGGACTCATGTTAAAACGTGTTTGCTTTCTTGGTGACAGGTGTTTCATTTTATTAGTTTTGATTTCATATGCATTTGTTGTCGAGTAAAATATTATCAGAAGTAGTTTGATTCCACTGCAAGACACATCAATTTGTACAACAGTTCACAAATAAAATTGTTGGAAACATGAGTGTTGTGAAACGTAAGCTGAAAATTTTGAGTATCGCTGAAAAAGTAGAAGCGCTCGAAGCTGTGAAGAGCTATCAAAAGAAAAAAAATGTTGCAGAACAATTTGGCCCGCCGAGGAGTATTCGGTCAACAATATTAAAAAATGAATCAGACATCATGAAAAAAATACAAAACGGTCAAACTTTGTCCTGTAAAAGACAACGAATTGCAGAATTTCCGGGCTTGGAGGAGTGCTTACTTAAATGGTTTGAGCAGTGTCGGAGCCAAAATATCAGTGTTAGTGGACCACTGTTACAAGAAAAAGCCGAAATGTACTCTAAATCACTGGGACTCGCTAATTTCAGGAACAGTAATGGATGGCTGGAAAAGTTCAAAAGAAGACATGAACTTGTTTTTAAAAAGTTTGTGGGGAAAGTGCAAGTGTCAACTTGAAACCTGTAAAGAATAGGAAAATGAATTACAAGGTTTGTTACATGGTTACGAACCTGACAATATCTATAATGCTGACGAACGGGTCTGTCCAATGTCTCTTGATGAGACTCTTACTTTAAGAATGATAAATGCTAGGGTGGGAAGCATAGTAAGAAACGTTTGACTATTCTGCTAGCAGCAAACAAGTCGAACATATAAAAACTTTCACCATTGGTCATCGGCAAATCTAAAACCTCGTTGTTTTTCATGTAAATCACTACTTTGCAATATGAAGCAAATACAAAAATATGGATGACTTCTGTAATTTTCAAAGACTGGCTCATAAATATTGACAAGAAAATGGTCAAAGAAAAAAGAAAAATCTTGTTATTCCTTGATAATTGCACAACCTATAATGATATTCCACAAATGAAAGCTGTAAAGATTCAATATCTGCCCGCCAATACCACATCAAGTTACAGCCTATAGATAAAGGTATCATTAAAAACTTTAAGTCATTATATTGAAAAGAAGTTGTCAGGAACATGTTGGATAACATGGAAGAAAAGAAGAATTCTACAATAGATGTATTGCACGCCATGAGAATGGCTGATAAAACTTGGCGAAATATAACTGCGACTACTATAAAAATCTGTTATGTGCACTGTGGTTTTCATCGTCGCCAACAGAAGAAGCTGAAACCGAAAATATTTTACCTCCTGTGGAATGGAATACAGTGGTGTCTGAATCAGGAATGTCTTTGAGGACTTTGTTATGTGCGATGACGGGGTCATGATTGCTGGTACATTGTTTGATGACGAAATTATCGATTCAATAGGTCAGAAAACCGATACTAATGATCATTAGTATCTAAATAGATGACATTGAAGACTCAGATAATACTGCATGCGCTCCATGGGTTTCGATCAAAGAGGCCAGAACCACTGAATAATACTTTTACGGACTTTCATAGAGCAAACTAGCAACTCGGAAGAACAAGAATTTTCTTCATTTTATACCTTAAACAATGCTACAGATAGACAAGAACCAAATTATCTAAAGCAAAAAAAATCTGACTTTTAATGCTATGTTTTGTATTTTATTTATAGTAATAAAAATATGTGTGTCATCTCTGCAATTTGAATTTTTATTAATCTTACCTGTCTAACTCAAAATCTATAAGAATGAATCTAAACCTCTTTATGTCGAATCATAATATTCTCTATATTTTTCTATATAAATCTCTATAAGTCGAAAACTCTGTAACTGAATTTTTATGTCTCCCTTGATGTTCGACTTATAGAGCTTCCACTGTATTTTATCATGCTCAAAACGGAATCCCTATTTCAGTGTGAATCTATTATGACAGAAAAATTATGATATTACGACTTAAACTACTATAATGGTTTTTATTCAAAGTCATTATAATTGATAATATTTTCTATAACTAGTTTTTGATTAGGTGGTTATATTTACAAGGGCAGGCCCATAAATAATGAGAAGAAGGCACATTTATTTACGCTAATTGACACTAATGCTCTCTAGTCTCAATTATTACAATAAACTGAATGTGTTTTTCATTACAATATCATTTAGTACAATGTATTTATTCTAGGTATAAACTAAAATTATACATGAAATCGTAAAAGATGAGATCACTATTATATTACAGTCAATTATTATTTGGGATTATTAGTTATTTGGACTTGTGGAAATCTCCTGACACGTTAAGGTTCATGAAAACTTTCAGAAGTTACCTAAATTTCACTCATTCTCATGTAAATTGGAAGTACTAGAAGTGAATAAGATATCGGATACACAACCTATTATTTTATAATTATTTATGAATGAAACGAAGTTCCTTATCGCACGTCAGACTCTGCGCTCGGCGGATGGGAGCGACACGAAAAAAGTGTAACCACAACGAAAAAATGCTGACCTCTGTAATCATGTATGCTAGGCGTATTGTATATTTCTCGATCTCTCTGTATCCTTATGTTATTTTTTAGAATTTTAATGATTAATAAAAATAATGTTTATTTAGAACTGACAAATATTTCTGCCATTTATTGACTTATATTATTTTAATTATCTTAAAACATTTCAAATTGATGTTGTGTCATTGTCATTATTCAAATCACAAAACTAATTTTATATAGCAAATTCGTTCCAAGCGAGTGTCCCAAAGATACGTCATGAGTTTACTCCAGCAAAATTCGCCAAAGCGAAATATAACGGACACTTTAATAATGGAAGTGTAACGAAAACAATAAATTAGTTGATGCGCATCATTTATTTCGTTCAATATTCATATGAAAATTCTTAAACCTCTAACAATCTTCAACTTGGGGTTCATCTTTCTTCACTACTAAGAAGTTAGCCACGTTGAGTATCGATCGGTCCAGTGCGCATGACTACAAAGCTACCAGTACCAACTCATTATCCTGCGTCAATTTTCTGATACAATAACTAGTATTATTTTCCCAGTAATAATGGTCAGTTACAAAATTAATTAGCTAATAGCGCCGCATTATCACAGTAACAGGATGCCGAACGTCGACCGTCGAGCTCTAAAACTATCCACTGAGTTCGTAAACAAGAAGTCCATTTATTTTTACGATAGTCAGAAGTTCAAATGTTCTAATTAGCTTAAATTTCTGAGCGTTGGCTTGACTGGTTATTGACAACTTTCCAGAACAAATGACAATTGACACAGTGGCTCTATCTGTCGGAAGTGACTCATAATTACGTGAAGTACTGAGCTGTGGCGGTTTATTTAAATCTACACGTGTCACGCTTCTGTTAACACGCCCGCAATAAGCTAATCGATTGGATTTCATTATGGTGGGACAATTAAGTTAATTTAAATGTTTACGACCTCGATGACTTTAATTAGCTCACATCTGTTTTAAAAATAAATTGCTATTAATCAGCATTATAAAGAACGCATCAAACACGTTGACCCAAGAATACCTGGCTCATTAAAGAGACGACTAATTTAAGGTAGGAGCACAATCTTAAAGTTTTAAACGTTGTTCCCTTAAAAATTCGAATCAACTTAGGTTGTCCATCGACGAATCCTGTCAATAATGAACAACAAATCGACGAAGAATAGCCACGTGATTGATGAGTTGAATGACGTGCCGATTGATTGACAACGAATCTAAGACCTCGTAAAAATGAATCCAATTTTTCTCTATGGTCACAGTAATGATCCGTAAATGATCATATAACTTATTCGTATGTATAAATAAACAAACTAATAATGTCCCTTGTTTTTCAGTATATTGTAAATAATAAAGAAAACATATAACTGAATTCATTCCTTAGTTGTTAATTAATTATGGAGAATGACTTATAAACTTTACTCAGTGTTTACTAGTGGAATTTTCCCGGTTTGTTATCCTGTTGATAATGAACTGCAATGTTTTAATTTAACCGGGTGGATATTTCACTATACATGACTGTAGGTTCATATATAAATAACATACATCCATGGATCCAGCAGATATTCAATCATTGTGCAATAATAAGAAGGATAGAATTATCCGAAGGAAAAACAACAAATGACATGTTATAACAAGAAGCGTTTATGAATTGGAACGCCCAGACTGATGATTGAAAGCTTCGACAGCAATTGCGCAACGATCAAAAGACTTAAAGTTCACATCTTGGTCTTATTTGTTGAATCTTTCAGAATAAAAAGTTTGAAGCCATTATCGACATACGTGATTTCTATGCGTCATAGAAAATCCAGAAGCGTCAACGCTTGATAAGAAATCCAGATTATCAAGCCTTGAGGATCAAAGGTTCACAATTAACACAAAGTTCTGAGGCGTAAGTGGGTTGACATTCACGAATTTTGGGAATATCAATCATGTCAATTGAAATGGATTGATCTATCATTTTAATTCATTTTTCGTTACATGTTGGTGATATATGACACAGAAGTGCATTCGTCCAAAAATAGCTCCTGCATCCTGGTGCGAAACATTGTCCTATTTCGCAAATGTCAAAGGTCTGACCTACTGCAACTTCATCATATCATACTATTATACTTCAAAATGATAGTGTTTCTATATGAAC
>BGZK01003345.1:0-27007 GCA_005406025.1 Eumeta japonica
TTCTTTAATATTTTAAGAGTTTCATAATGGGAAGTTATAAAAGTAAACGCAAAAGAAAAAAGCTTGTAAGATAATTACAAATTTTAAGTTTCAGGTTTTCCTTTTTACCTATGTTGTGATTCTAAGTCAACGAGAATTGCTCTGTAACTCTGTAAGTTTTAATGAACGAATTTGCGGGTATCAAAATATGACACAAAATGACCGTAGTTTTTGATTTAGTTGACTTAGAAGCTTGAATTTTTACACAGCTAATATTAACAATCTATTTCATCAATTTCAATATAATGTCTTTAGTGTTTCAAAAAATTTAAAAAAAAAAGGAAAAAGTGTGTGTGTATTAGTGTACACACGTAAGAAGTGAAACTTCTTTATGATATCGCTTTTCGAAAAATGATTTACTATTTACAACTTCACAGAAATTGGTTGAATAAAGCTAAATTAGATAAAGTTTATGCAAAAGGCTTTTATTATCATAGACATGGATACAAATAACTTTATAAAAATTTTTTCGCTAATCACTTAATTGAAATATTATTTTTCACGTCACTACTGAGTTTCAGAAATAGAAATGTTCAGAGTTTCATGTAGGAGACTTGGTAATGGTATATGTACCTAGAAGGGTGATAGGTAAAACTTTTAATGCGATGTTATAAAGGGCCATATAGAATTGTAGGAAAATTATCGAACGCTACATATAAAATCGAGTCCTCCAATGAAAGAATGTGAGATATAGTTCATGTATGTCGGTTGAAAAGGTTTCAACTTAGATAATAGGAAAATGTAATATATACAAACTGTAAATAGATCTAGGGTGTTGACAGAAAGTATATGTGACAGGTGGCCTAGTAACAATTATGTTTATGCCACGATGACATTAATAACATTGAATAAATATGGCGCGTAACGGAAAAATATTACCCAGAAATAAAGATGGCGCGTAACAGAAAAACGTTACATTGCTATAAAATTTCTCCCATACGCCGATAAAGAAGTTTCATTTCAATATTCTCTACATCATCACTCATCACTTTATTCAAAAAATAATCTCACCGGAGAGACGGACACGCAAACAAAGAAAAGGACAATACATGAATATTACAAGAGTTACGTTTTTTTCATCTTGGCGGTGAATAGATTTTTACACAAGCCAAAATGTGATCCAAACACAAATACTTTAAATTTCCGATTAAATATAGAAGACGCTAATGGAACGCGACTTCGACCGCCTCAGAGCCATATAAAACATGCGCTTATGTGAAATTCTATTCAGCAAAAGGCTTCGACGACTTTTCATTTCTTAGTTTTTTAACCTTATTAATTAAAATTGATCATACAAAAAACCAATCCAAAATAAAACAAAATCAAACAATATATGTATTTCGTGCTCTAATCTGGAAAGGAACTGGCGTACTAAATGGGAGCGATGTCAAAAAGTACGACATGAAAAACGAAAGGGTCACGTGACCTCGGCCGCCCCAAGCGCACCACGCACGGCTCATGTTTTATTCATACACACGGCGACGCCGAGTGGAATTCCGTGAGACATGTCCAAAAACACGACAAATCGCCCCACGTGTACGCCAGTCGTCTTGGCGACAAAAAAATTCTCGTATACCCACTCGAAATGCAGTGTCGTTTGACCGATCTGCATCGATTTCAATAGGTAGCGGTGATGGCACAGTGGTTTAGAGCTTGTTCAGCTTGAACCGAGAATTAGCGAATGCGATCATGACTAAGTACAAACTAACAGATGAGTTTTTAACTAAATTATATTGAAACTACTTCCAGACGTCATCATCGTATCGGTGATACGGGTGGCTTGAGCCTCAAGTCGTTTAAGGCCTTCAGTCCGACATAAAATAGTATTAGAAGGGTTTGCCTCAAATTGTTTCGTCGTTGTACCAGACGAGAAGTGCGCAGGGGAAGCTCAGTGGTAGTCGAAGAGACGCGACTTCTAGCTCAGACGACTGCCGGTACAGTAAGTACTATTCTGTCTCGAGGTTCTAATTTTTTCACTTTGACTTTGAAGGATCCCAATGATGTGGTAGCCAGGCTGCCGCAGAAAAATAGGCCGGCTTTACCTCCACACTCCGAGACAATACAGGCGTGAAGCGACAACTTTCGATGTTGCGCGTCATTTTGTGAGTTAGATGGCATACCCACTCCATCAGATATCCCACTCGTTACTATAGATTTCTTTGGCCCACGCTTTCTTCCATAAAATATTAATATTCTTCCTAAAGTACCTATGGCCCATTCACTCTTTCATAAAATATTCTGTTCCTTCCTAAGCTTTCTGCGGCTCACTCGTTCTTGCATTTTTTTTTAGGATGATTTCCCTGCACATAAAGTGGAATGAATTATTTTCTCGTTTATCACGTCTGTCTAAAAATTCACGGCCGTACATATAACGAAGTTAAGAGGATAAGTAGGTTTTACAAATTATTGAGTAATAGTCCACCAACTTGTAAAATATAATTGAAGAAGTAAAAAGCAATATTTCGTACAAATTTCAGTGAAAATTAGTTGGTCAACGTTGTCGGTTATAAATAAGACTTATGAACTATCTAAATTTATGGAAATATAAAATTATAATATCTTTATTGTCTATCCTATGTGGGCCCGTTTTTAGGGTTCCCTGCCAAAATTCGTCTGTCAATCCGCATGTCACAGGTACTTTATTCAAAAACTACAAGACGTACATTGATGAAATTTGGAGTACAGGTGTATTGAATAAGCTGCTACTCAGTTTCGTAATTAAATAACAAAAACAATTTATGTAGGGGGGACAATTCATACATGTAACAGAAACTAAAAAAAATACAAACATTAGAGAGTGCACATATTTCAACAGTTCTTTTAAAAATGCTTTAAAGTTCCTAAGCAATTTTTATGATTAAGTGAATAATTTCGGAAATAATCGCTCCGAAAGCAGCAGAAATTGTGCCCCCATTGTATTTTTTAAACCGTAATTTCAAATATAGACTAAAATAGCGAAGATAACAACTTAATAAATACTTTCAACGAAAATTATTTTGAACTAGTATAAATATACAGTATATTTATACTAGTTCAAAAAGTTACTGCTGAAAAACTGCGCTTCTCAACGAAAAGACGCAAGTGCCATGAAGATATGCTCTTTTGTTGGTGACTGATACACTATTTAAAAAAGTAATAGTCGCTTATTCTCATTATGCGAGGAAAACATGGAAAAACTGTAGTACCAACGAACTTTTTGCACCTGTAGTGCATTTCTTTGTAGTAACGGCTTCAGAACCCTACACTGAGCATGGTCCGACATGTCCTTGCGCGTCCAGAGTCAGCCAGCCGGTTCCCCGCGCGATGTCGTAATCTCCCAATCAAACGCTTCCGGAGAGAAAAGAGGGCGAGGTTTTACAATTTTTGCCTACACCCCCCCACCTTTTCGCCCCATTCCTCAGCAATCCCTCGCCACTCGCCCCTTAGGTAAACTGATTTAGTCCGACGCGATTTCGGGAATATGGAGTTATTAAATCTTTACTGACAGCTTTCTGCATAATTTCGCCGAGAACTTTGTCCCTCTATTCTGCACCACGACGGGGACCGGCTGGTTGCGATAATAGCGCAACTGAAATTTAATACGTATGCAAGCAATAAAAAGCGTCACGATTTTTAGTCTTTCGCAACGAATTATTTTAAACCGACTTCGAAAGGAGTGACTTTATTATTTTGATCTCGTATTTATGCATATTGGTACGTTTGTGTTAAATATTACTATGACCTATGACGTGTAGTAATCGTATGATTACGTAATCCACTATGAAATATTTGATCGCGGCGTGTATATGGAAGAAATGGACTCGCTCGGTTAGGGGTCCGTACTACGAGGTTTTGTGTGCAAACCTTCATATAGATATTTGAAACGGTTTCGATTACTCAATAAGACATATCCTAAAAATTAATCAGTGTAGACACTATCACATGTAATCAGCAAACCTAACTAATTTGACACGATCCCGAAACTTCCATTCGATCTACAATATTCATGATTTTACTTTAGTGTTATTCACAGCGATTTCTAGGCATCATTTAAAAAAGAAACTTAAAATAATTAGCATGGATTGGATAATTTTAGCATGGTGTTTTAAGAAGCTTTCAATTGACGCTCTAAAAAAATTACTCCAAATTTTTTGATTGACTTATCCTAAAAGTAAACTTTCAATTCAAGCATACAATTTTTAAATCGAGATGGAGCCAAATCGAGAAAATCGCATAGCGGATAAACAAACACTGAAATGGTCCCATAAACGTACTGTTTTTAGAATATTGGTACGGGACTTTTGCAAAAGAGTCGAATAGAAGGAGAAAATAGGATTAGAGCAAATTTAAGGGCGATTGAAAAATACCTCTTGATAGTTGCTTATAGTAAAAACTGAGAAACGGATCGGCGCCGGATGAAACAATTTTTAAAATCGGTATCGTAGCGTGATCCAGTAGTACAAATACGCGGACGAAGTCGGGGACAAATGCTAGTTGGCAGTAAAAAAACATACGTATATTAGAACGAGACGTTGTTTTAAAGTTTCGAGTCTATCGTAGGGCTATTTTTTATGTATAAATATAGTGATATGTGAATATTTTATTAACATCTACTGTCTTTCATCAAAGGCTACAGCTTGCGATATATAATATATTGCGATCGACTACGTGTTCCTATCACTCTTCATCTTGCTGCATAAGAAACATATACACTTTTACTTAACATAGCCCCCTTTCTGTAGAAATTTTAACCCTCCCAGTCGACGGACTGATCGTAAATCATCGATGATAATGGTCAGTCTTTTACAAAACGGTATCAACTGTTTTGGACCAACGCGGTTTTAATGGAAGGACCAGCAAGTGTCGCCCGATAGAATGCTATGAAGTCAAATTGGTGGCGTATTAAACAAAGGGCCGAATTTTTAGGACCAGAAACCGACGAGCTTGCATGAAGAGATTGATGGACGACAATGAGGAAAGAGAGATATGCAAAGATCACACCATGTGGAAATCTACGGTCTCTGCCTACCCTTCCCTAGCCAAATAGACGTGAGCTTATAATAATAATACTGTTCATTAGTTATTTTAGTCCTTCTAATTATGTCCTTTTACATTCTGTCGTAAAGTAAAACCTAACGAATATTTCGCTTTTAACCGACGGGTGTACAACCACAAGAGAATCTCGCACATTCACCACCGGCTCGGCGAACGAGCTCACAATTATGAGGCTTCGTTCCCATCGCTGTATTAAACAACGCAGGCGAATGTTGAAAACTTCAGTTGATAAAGAGTCGACGACGGCGTAAAGTTACACCGTATATAATGTCAAGTCCATAGAGAGACAAATGATAAGAGCGGATGCAATGTATGTGACAGTTTAAGTACACCGAAGAAGTGTGGCTCGAAAAAAGAATCAAATACAGACAGACGGTACGGCTTTCTAGCCGAAATGTAAAACACTAATGAATGCCATTTTAGTCAGCCTTGCTGTTGTCATATTGTTTTACACCTTGTTGAACGTGTTGTTAAGTTACTTTTCGATGACAGAAATTCCAATGTCAAAATTTAACTTAATATAACAATATGCTATAAGATTTCGTCCATTTCAAACAACTTTAATATAATTTTTGTACATAGAAGGAGACATAAGTAAAATTCCAGTCCATGTGACTTTCGTGATCGAAACCATAATTGGAATCGAAATTAAATTCGAAACCCCAGTTTAAAACATGAGATATTTCTGTATTCGCACAAACAGAGCTGTGGGCAGCGTCGCCGATGTTGAAATCCTGATTAGATGGGCTAAACAAATTCAATGAATATAATTTTCAAATATTATCTTTGTTCAATGATTACAATAACGTATCTCTATTGAAACCTGTGGCTTCTAAATTTTCCCAACAACGCGTGATTCGTTTAACTGTAAAAGGCCTATCACATCAATAAGTATTTATATCACTAAAATGCTTTCATGACAATAAAAAGTACTATATTTTATACATCTGCTTTAGATGCAGGTATAGAAAAAATTCTAGTCGTTTTCATTTCCTGCATAAATACTTACCCAACAATGTCAGTAACTCAAATTGCATACAATTTACGGAGATGGGATCTTACACCTACATGTGAAATAAACTATTTTAAAATTACATTTATTTATGCCATCAATAGTTTAATAAAGAATTTGAGAAGATAAAGAATGATCATCGTTATTCAAAAAAATAATCCACGCCCTATCAACTTTAATTCCAAACTTTTCCAACAAATCATGGTGCTCGATCCCTCCTTACTACATTCACCCATCTACTCACCAAAACGGCGTACGTCGTCCACGTGTTACCATCAATTTTATTGTCGTTAATTATTTTAATGAACACGCCTCGCGACGTGCCAGAAATTTTAAAGTATGTCATTATTTTACCGGAGGTGAGGAGAACGAACACGTGTAATGTATATTGTTTAACTAAACGCTAAGCGCTAGCTGTAATTGTATGTAATACTACGACTTACTACAATCCCCTTGAACAAGTTGCGGGAAAATAAAAACGAAACTTAATTGTACTGTTTTTAATAGAAATTCGCGCGCAGACATCCTAAACGAATTACGTTTTAAACTGCTTCCGGCCACGGTTCCACCCGTATGAATGGAATGCATTGAAGATCATCAGCTTTCGTCGGCTCTCGCTTTTTCTCCCATTCTCACTCTCTCTACGCTGCTCTATTTGATCAATTCAAAACAGACTGAAAACTTTCAGCTGTAACAGATCAAATAGATTTAATAGTATAAGTATCAAAAAAATTAAAAATATATAAAAATAAAATACAAACTTATAAGTGAGTAATGAAACAAGCACTAAATATTACCCCAAAGTTGTCTCGATACATAACTAGAAATTAAATCCAAATCGATTCTACCATTGTGAAGATCAGCGTGTACACACGGATACACGGAAAAAGTGTTTACGATCTTAATCTATATTACAAATGCGAAAGTCGGTTCGTTTACGTGTTACGCTTTGACGCCTTAACTGCTCGATCAATTGTCATGAAATTTCGCATACACGTTGCCATGGGAACGGAAAAGGACACAGGATACCTTTCATCCATAAATTTATATTTCCTTTTTTTATTTCAAATATTTATATTTTGAACTTACACCATCAACAAACAATACAGTCTATATTTCGCTGTGATAATAGCATTTATCCTGCCGTCGTACAACTCGTAAGCGTGGCCAGAATCGAGGGCCGATCGAGGCCGAAATCGGATATAGGATCGGAACCGGAATTAAATTGGGAAGATCGTTAAAGACTAAAGGTGAAGGAACGCGTTGTATAGCCACGGGCGGAAGACTAGTTTCATTATAAGTTGATCGATAGATAAAGAAATGTTTGGAATGCATTTATGATACGAGTGAACACTGAACACCTTTCGTAACGGAAATAGAATGGAATATCTTTCATTGAATATCAAAAAATATATATGTCCTGAACAAACAAACATTCGATGAATAAATACTAGGTGATTGTGTGCGTAAATCTAGATTCTGAGTAAACTTCCACGAAACGTATCACAGAACGAGCCAAAAGCGACCCCCGTTGGTAATAAAAAGATCTTTTTTGGCAACGAAATGCGAATTAACACGGGAAATGAGTGCTCATTCATAACTTTAACATTAAGAATATGGATCCTTGTGAAAGAACAACTCACGTCGGAGCTTGATTAATAATCTGGTTGAGTTTGGGGTTAGTCTTCTACGGTAGGACTGTCTATTGTGAGCTGTAACTATATGTCAAGTGACTCGATAGTGTTTACAACACTGGAAGTTTTAGATGTGTGGCTTAAGGTACTTTCCAAAGTAAATATCGGAATATGATAGAAATGACGGGTGTTTCTGAAAGAGCAGAATTTTGTCTTCTTACAGAAATGCGTGATTGCATGGAATGCAATTTCTATAAAGAAATAAATAAACTTTGTTGATCATCGGGTACATACATACATACGGGGTATATACAAACACTTCTTGACAGTTGAAATAAATTTACCACAGATCGATTTTTCTACTTCAGGCCTATTCCTATTTATGTCAGATGTTATTACTGTCACATAACGGTCCAAGCGTTATTAACCTTCAAATTATAACATAAAGATCAACTTCAGATGGAGGGGTGATTGAGAAATTTTGGAATAGTCAATTTTGTTAAATCAGGATTTTTAATTACTTCACTGATGTTTTTCATTTCACATTATTATATTCTGTCACATATAATAATCTGACTTATAATCCTTCTACGATCTTTCGTTTTAATAACGATCGACAAGTTTAGACATTAAGTCCCCCACGCTGGCCCGATGCGTGTCGGGGATTGCGAACGACCGCCGTATCGATGTGGCGACTAAGACCCGAACCGACAGCTTACTGTGCTCCGAGGCACGGAGCCAGTTGCTTAATTTGACTTAAATTAAAAACTTGCTAGTCAATTCGCTCTGTCAGAATCGTATCCGGTACATTTTTATTCGAAATTACAGGTTTTTATTCACCAAGCCGACGTTTAATTTTATGTTTATTATATTGGACGTACCTATGAAAATTCCACTTTGTCCCTTTAGCGGAAAAAAGGAAACTAAATTCATATACAAAATAAAATAATATGTACATTTACAAAAGTAAACGAATTAAAAGGAAACGAAGAAAATTACATTTTTTTTTAAATTAAAAATGCGAAATATGTTTATTAATGTGATGATAAATTACAATGGATCAATGATAGCACTTGAATGTTACATATTTACGAAAGTGCATGATTTGTATATGTATAAGGTCTTTTATATCGATGCTCTAATTTAAAAGTATTCGCATAATTTTACAGATATTGCATTCAAAACAGGACAAGTGCGAGCTGAACTCGTCTGGGGAGGTTTCCATAAGATGAATGTTCTCTATCAAGTTTTTTTTTTTAATTTAACCCAGGTTCAACCAAATTTGTTTGTAGTAACTAAATCAACTGCAAATGAAAGCACAATGTTAAGAAATTCATAATGTTATTTTAAGACTATAGTATTGTCATGGGTTTTTCTGTAAAGAGCTAGTTTCCGTATTTTTTTCAAAATATTTGGTTCACTAGTTTCGATGATAAGGAACGGGGGGAAGACATTATCAAAGTGTCAACTATTTTCATAGATAATTATGTACCGAAATAAGCCTTTTCGTTTAACATATCACACGATATACTTTGCAAAACTTTCGAATTTGGCTCCAATAGTGACTTGATCCGCATATTTATGTTAAAAGCCTTTGTTTGGGATAAAGGAATTCATGTTGTATGTATTTACCTATTCTAGACTTCATCTACCGAATAGGTTTGACTGTGGCAGACGCACAGACAGACAAAAGGGTGATCCTACACTGGTTCCGTATTTTTTCATTCGGACGTACGGAACCCCGACAAAAGACATAAAACCGAATGAGTTCGCAATCCGAATGAGTTTTTCTCCCTATATCGAAAGACATTTTTTCGAGTTAGGCGGCTGAAAACCTATTCGTGCTGTCAAGAAACGCCTGCGTACACGTCACAGCAAAACATTCACACGGATGAAAACATTTACGGCCGGTTTTTCAGCAGTCAGCCGGGGTTTCGCGATGGAAATTCGTTGAAAATCGATCATCGACCATCCTATTGAAGATCGTTCGTCACCCGATACGTTCCGTCTCCCGAGAAGACGTCGTCTTGTATCCAACCGAGGTATCTTTTTTTATGAGAAAATTACGTTTCAAGTTCTCATTTCTTTGGAAATACTCGGTTATTCGAAACTTCAAACGGATGAAATTTCTTATGAGCATTCGAGGAGAAAGTCTAACGTTTCTAATTTCTTATTTGAATCGTGAATTCTTTGCGAATCAGCCCGGCACTATTATTGAATTTATGAGAGTCCTTAGTATAAATGTAATAATAGAAAATATATATTTTTTATGTTTTTAAATTACACCGTAAATTTGTTTTTTATTGCATGCCTCCAAGGAGGCTGTGCTTTATTCACACAAAATAAAAAACACGGAGAGCTCTCACTATTCAACCTCCGTATTTTTGTAATTATTATTTTGTAACAATGCGCTAATATTCTTTAAAATATACACTTTTATACAGAATATACTTCAAACTATAAACAAAAAACAATTTGAGGTCTTTCACTAAAAAATTTTGCATTAAAAAAATTGATTAAAAAGTATTTTATTGGACGTCAATTAGTGTGTAGTTAGGATGTTCGGATGATAAAAAAATAACACTTGAGACACATAACGAAATGAGCTCTTTTTTTTACTATCTCCGTAAAATTTTAATTAATAAGTCTATTGATTATGAAGGTTGAAAAATTTTTCAATTTTCTACATTAAACATTTAAATTCAATCAGTTACAAAAAGTTGAAAAACTATGGCAATATAGCAAACCGTTAAACGCAAATTGGCTCCTTACAAGCAGGCGCAACTTCTTAAAACAAGGCGTTAAATAATTTTGACAAATCCGGATATTTTCTTTAACAAAAACAACATTTTTTATAACAATATAATTGATGTTATTGTAAGTTAATTATATGTACCCTAAATACAGTAGCCATAGAGGACTTTTTTAATATCAAAAATTTACCCTTGTATTGTGCTGAAATATAGTAAATTTACATATACTTATTTTACTTAGAAATACAGTAGCCTAAAAATATTTCATACATGAATTTTTATTTAATAGATTTGAGTTGGGATAGAAAAAATATTTTGTTGAACGTCCATTTTTTATTGTTACTTACTCGTATCTGTCATAAATTATATTATTCGTCTAGCTGCGTTGTAATCTGATTTATAATAAGTGGTGTGTTATAAAATTATTGTTCTAACGAGTATAACTTGGAGGCGTGCATTTTTGTATTTTCCAAATTTTTATTAATTTGAATCCAGCGTCTCCACTCGGCTTACATAAACTCATAATACTACAATGATGTAAGTGGTTCTAATGACAAAATACATTATCTTTCTTGTTCTTTTCACTGACATGAAAATGAATGTGTTTGAGTTTTCAGAAGTTTTTTGAAATTAAATTGAAATTAAATTGTTAGAAGTGCTTGGCCATAGGGCAAAGCACTCCTAACTGAAAACCAGTATCGAACCTACTAGTACGATGCGAGTGTTCTTGACCACCGAGCCATCTCTGTTTTAAAAACAGTGGTGTTAGTCAAATGGCAGTAGTTCGAAACAATTAGACAGGATTTCTGATATACGAACGGGTGAAAGCAAATGAAAATATTGGAATAAAGTGTTCGTATGCAAGACTAAAAATAATTACATATATGAATATTTCATCAATTAACAGTCTCGACGATTTTTATCTGTTTTCGATGCTGATATGATGGCGAGATATTGGTCCAAGAAATTTCTTGCTTTCTTCTGACCGGATTGTGAGAAGATAGATTTCGTAATCGTATTCTTTATTTCTTTTAACCATCTGTCGTCATGTGGTCGCTTTTATAATAAATAAAACCGGCCGACTAATCATATACAACTTTGTCTTATTTTAATTTGCTTTGCTTTAGTGGTTAATATTTTAAAGTTATTATCAAAGTTAGACTTAACCAATTAATCTTTTCGTTTTAAACACCAACATACGGTCACCCCACATTGAACCAGCAGCACAAACTATCGTGTGAACTGTCACGAACACAACTTGGTACTTTAGTTAATTCTAATCATCCAAATCCTTACCAAGCGAATGGCGACAGCTGGCGGGAGAAAGTTTTGTGTAACTAAATTACTCGTTCTTAGGTTATTCATGAGCAAAAATATTATCTTACTAATACTATGATAAAAAAATTGATATTGAGTAGCTGTATTTCAAAATAAATATAAGCACTACAATAAATATTGTATCGCGTGGTTTAAAAACAAAATAAATTTACAAATAAAATACACCAATAATATTTTAAATCGACAATAAAATGTAATAAAACACTTTAGTAATATCGGTAAAATTTTTCTACCTTCCCTGAAAACTTAAGAATTTTTATATTTTTCGTATCTAATAGTTTTTAAGTTAATTCCTTTCCACTTTTTTTATACTCATGTTAAGAACTTTAAGTAAAAGCTGAAGAATGGACGAGAAACTTATAAATTGCCTCTCTGATGCATCATATCCACACTGATATATACCTTTTTGATGTTACATCACAGACGCCCACCAATCAAATCCCTCGCATGTTCACTTCCAGCTTTGCATGTAATTGTTTACATGAGATTTATCATCCGCTTCTGATCGCGTAACAGTTTGACACTTTGCAAAACCTATAAGACTCACCTCACACAACACTACGGCACCATCGAGCTGGTCTGATAATGAAATCGGAAAGTTGCCGCTGGAACTCTTTAACGGCTCACAAGTAAATATTGCGAGCTTGTGATAATTTGACAGATCTGAGACATCCCGTTCATCGAACATAGAAGATAGCCCGGCTGTCTGCCGGAGGTCTCAAGGTGACTTACCAGTGAAGGGTCTCTAAGACCGTAAATATGACCAACCAGTCTTGAGAATGAGTCTGTCACATTCAGGGATGGATCCCTGATGAATACTCCTGCAATTCAAGGTGAGAAGACTGGTATGTCTTGGAATAGGTAATTAAACTAAAAATTATAGGACATACTTAAGTACTTAATGTGGATTAAACGGAGACTTGTGGATTAATTGCCGGTGTAGAGGATTAATGTTGTGCGACTGTGTAAGTCAACCGCGGTGCGTATGTGTGAGTATAGAGGTGTACATTTTTTTAAAAGCTTCACATGTATGTAACTAATAAAGTAACTAACTCTACAAACAAATATAAGAGATCGGTTTCATGCTACTTTACATTGTCCGATCTGTTTGAAACTTTGCAATTGTATGTAATTCGTATGACGATACAATACTTTGGTGTTATGGAGCTGGTCTATTTGTGAAGACAGCAAATGGATAGACAACTCTTCAATGGCCACTAGTAGAATCGGGAAATAAATCACTTAACGATGAAAAAAATCACCAGTCTAAAATGGTCTCTGTGATCCGTCGAAGGCGAATTGCGTTCCATAGTAAATAGTATTTTATATAATATAAATGATTTAGATAAGTATACCTTTTTTGCTTCGATAGAATTTAGCAATCAACACAAAGTTAAGACTCGCAAACTGCTTTCTCTAACGATTTAGGTGAAAGTAAAATTTCAAAACAGCAAATTTTATTTCACAAGTGGTTAAAAAAAACAGTTTACGCACCGCAAACAAAAGATATTATTAATTGTCGTTTCTTCATGGAAAAAAGAATATTTACATAATGTTCAGTCTTAAACCCATATTGGGTTTGAATTCTATTTTGAATTTAGTATATCCTTGCAACTTGGCTTCATAACCACAATAGAAAACCGCCTTATCAGATAACAAATCGTCTAGCATTTAAATTAAACTCTAGCGGTTTAATCTACAATTGCACTTTAAGTTAAAAATGACTCTAAATATCGTTCGGCCATTTTACTTTTCGCGCGTGCGCGTATGCTCCATAGTTCAGTCGGCGGTCGAATAAAAACGTCAGAGACGAGCGAGTGAGGCACGTCCCGCGCTTCTCATATGAATCATTATTGCGCCAACACAAATAGCCGACCTGCTACTGAATCGTGTATTCGTGACTGTCCAAAAGCGGGAAAATTGCAACCCAGAAAATACTAAGTCTGCTGTTCTCATCCGTGTTGAATTTTCCAATGGTCAGCTAGACAGGGGCCCCGAGTTTGGACGCATCCGGTCTGTTTAAACTGTATATACGTGACGCGCGCCCTGTGGTGCAAACCCCAAAAAAACTAAAAAAAACAGCAGCTCGCCAATAAAAAACAGGAGAAAACAGTAGTAAAAAAAAAAAAGGCAAATATCATATTTTCCTTATATAATTTAAACAATTAACTACTTTTATTAATATAATTTTTACTAGGACTCCATACATTGTTATATCATAATATTGATTGCAACATAATAAAGACCGAAAATCAAAGAAAAGTTATTTTTCACTTTCATCCTCCATCGCCTCATCTTCAGTATTCTTAGATTCATTTTCCTTCTTAAAATCGTACATATTTCTGTTCAATTTCTTCATGTAGTACCTTTCTGTGATTAGCAATGGGTTATTACGGATTTAGTGCGTAATGCTCCTATAATAGATATATGCATTGTGGGTTATATTTAAGAACTATACATACATTGAAGTGGTTATACAAAAATATTTGCATAGTATAATAGGTAACGCTGAACGCTAATTAAAAAACAGTAAAATTTGCGAATGAAACAAAAAACAGGAGCATTACTGTCATAACAGCAAATCTGTTAAAACAGTAGGGTTGGCAACACTGCGCGCGCCGGACAATATACCAACTATCTATCACCTCGCCGCAGAAAAGTATCCGCTGAAAGGACGAGATGATTAAAAAAATTCGCATAAATGCCATCGTTGAACTAAACGATTGCAACAGAGACTATACCTCCGTACGAGTCAAAGAAAGCTCTACACTTGGTTCAAATCGGATACCGAATTGAACCAAGTAATTTGTGCGACATTAGACATTTGCGTTACGAGACAGCGCCGATGACATCTGTTGCTAATCAGATTTTCCTTCTCCTCATAATTTTATTAATCATTTAGTCTCCTTTTACAGTTGGGAGATGGCGCAAACAAAAATAAAAATGCGAACTTTATTCACAATGGCTTGATCTATTGTGTAGTGTACTATTTACATGAGAGACGAGTCCTTAGGTCTACAAAAAAAAAAAAATAGTAAAATATATTTCGCGTTCATAGCAACGCAACGTTCATCATTTGTCTGGATGAGTCGGTGCCGTTGGAGATGGTAACAAGAAAAACAATGCCTGGAGGCCCTCCGCGCGGACGAAGTGAAACTTCAGACGTACCTTGACATAACCTTAAATCCGTTGCATTGTCCGTGGGATTTTCACTCATTTTTTACAATCCTTATCCACTAAATTTGAAAATAATAAACTACCCTATTAAATTATATGTGTATCAAATCAAACTAAAAAAACAAGTAACTGAAAAGTTGCATCGGCCGGGAATCGAACCCGGGCCGCCCGCGTGGCAGGTGAGCATTCTACCACTGAACCACCGATGCCGTATTTAACTATCTAACATAACAGTGCTTTCAAACCCCCTCCATGGTAGCGTTAAATGTTCAACGCAACCTTGTTGGAAGTCGCTTTAGAAGTCTTTAGATTAAGACGTCTTCTTTATAGATATAACTTCTCACGCGTTTTCTATAAGTATATAAAAATAAAGTAAATGAAAAAAAAAATATTGAAAGAAAGACAAGTTTCGGTGCGCACGTCACGAACATGGTCGTTATTTAAAAACACTTCTAGACCATTCTAGAAAAAAGGACGTACATCGATGTTTTGTGCTATAAGAAATGGTCCTGTTTCGGCTGCCTAAAAATATTGAAATTGCAATTTTATTAGAAATTTATGTATTTCACAAAACGTATTTTGATATGACCATGTATATACCATGAGGTATATTATTAGGTATAGTTATGATCGATCTTATAAATTGAATTAGATACGATATTAGAATAATTTAATGTAGATGATTTAATTGATTCGGTATGATATTGATGATAGATTTATAATTAATTAGGTGAAATGTGAGTTTATCACTTGATTTGGCTGTTTAAAAACAACAGTTAACTTATTTCGTTGATTAGTTGATATCCGTTGACAGTCGATTTATTTTGTTAAATGCTCGAAGTTGTGTCATGAGCTAGGTTACTATGGTTTACATATTAAGTTTGCAAATTGTTTCTACATATGAATATATATAGTAATAAAATACACAGAAAACTGTAGTTCTCCTTAAATGGGAAAATGAAGGCAAAAAAAATAGCAGCCGAACATTGTTTTATGCGCAAGAGCAGGATGAATCCAGAGCGCGGCAAATCCGTCCATCCGTCCGGTTTTGAAAAGGAAGTTGGGTTGGCATAGGCTTGGATCCAGACGGCTCGCAATGGGCGCGGGTGACTCCACGGGTCGTGGGTGGACCAAGGATCGAGTAGCTCTCTCCTAGCTGCGTCAACGCGTGCGAGCTGGTTTCAGCACATCATTAATGCGCTTAATTAATGAACATTATTTCTAAAGTTAAAGCGGCGGTACGTACCACTAAGCTCATCGAATGGATAAAAGTGCTGTAATGCCATTTGACGCTTGCGGATGTCGCTTTATGTTTTCTTATCACTTATTGAGGATATCTTTTTTTTTGTTCTCCGTTTCACTTTGTAAGTCAAAAATATTTTTCTATTATATTGATATTGGTCCATAACAGTAACTATAACATGAAGAACAGTGTAAAATCAATTCTCAAAGAACAATGCAGGCACTATCCTTAACTCCAACGAAACACACGTGTTTTGACTGTAGTATACGAATGAAATAGGTAATGTATTTCAGAGGAAGTGTGTACAGTTCAATCGGTTTGGTGTGGTTCAGAAGTCGTAAGAAAAAGCGTTGTCGGTGAGGAGTTATTCAATTTTAGAAGGTTAATGTTCTAGAAGCAGAAAGCTTCCTAGAGCCGTGTAGAAGATCTCATTCCTTATTCCGTTACGTAAAGCGGTGCTTTGACACCCTTTAATGGCCCTCATTCGAAGGGATGACAGAGCTTTAGTGAGGAGAAAGCGCTTACTTAAAACGTCGAGCATTTGCGGAGGGACCGTAAACAATGATAAAAAATATTTTGTCTGATCCTTTAAAGAACATCATTGCTCGCTAGTCGTTTGGTGTCTGCGCTACGCAAAGAACCTTTTATTTGTGCCGCTGAACCCACTGTAATGTACAATAGAACCAAAGAAGCTTTTATCGTTAAGAAAATTATATCATTACGTTACAATGATTCTAGAAGGCACTAAACAAATCCACGGTATCGATGAAAAAAGCTTTTGAAATATATAGCGTACCTACTTTTAATAAACAGTTTAGTACATATGAAATTACGAATTAATTTGAATAAACATCTTATTATGATTGTTACTAAAAATGTACATACTGAACCCTATTATTTTTATTCTTCGTGCTATTGGTATGGCAGTATTTGTAGAAATATGAATAATTAGAGTTGTTGTCGTCGGTTGTCGAGGAAATTCATAACAACCAGAGAACATAATTATGTTCTGTGTTAATAACTGTGTCATTGAATTTATTATCTAATTATTTTTTAATTCTTGTTGTTGAGAAACATTTAAAAAGTATCCAGGTCATATTTTGAGATATGGAATATATTGCCTTGACAATATACGTATGCTATTATTAGTCGTAGATTGTAATATAATACATACTTATTTTTCACAGTTTCTCATTTATCATAATTTAGATTTTATTATTTGATTTTATTTATTATTCGATAAATATTTTACAGAAACATTCGTTTTGCAAAGGTGTCCTCCACAACCAGCACATTCACTGTGTTTGAATCGCCTATAGTGTTTGGATCATGTTTTGTATTAGTGTTTGGATAATGAGGCACAAACGACAGACGGATAGCGTAACTACACAGCAACTTTTAACAACTCCTCGAGTTTAAACTCCTTTGGATAATTTCGTACTTGATATTACACTTGATGACAAAGTTAATGGCTGAGGCTGAGTAGCGAACTCTTCATTCGCCACTCCCAAGTCCAATGCTGATGCGTAACTTCCAACTTATAGTTTAATTCCATTCCCACACAATTTACTAAATAGAGGCGGCGTTCACTGGAAATGCTTTAACGGTGGAAACATCTGCTCGAGATAAAATTTATTTATTTGTAAGAAATAATTATTTCATATGAATTCATAATATTATAAATATTAAGAAATATTTAATTGAAAAATAAGATAGAAAAAGATTGTTTATTTATCAGTAATATGCTATAGTGATATGAAAACGAAAAAGTTAAAAAAAAAACAGTTATTGTTGAAAAAAAAAAACTGAAAAGAACTACCTTGTATTAGCAAATGTACTAAAAGTACGAAATAATATAATTTACATAAAACATTTACTTATCATGCATACAGTCTACCCTTGACGGTATCTCAATTTAATTATACGTTAAACGCAAAAATAAACAATTTTCTTCAAAATATTATTTACTATTTATCAATTATTAATTTCTTAGTCTTCAGTGGTTATACCAAAATATGCTAGAAGCGTTTTGAAAACGTGTCTTTGAAAAACGTGTTGCTTCGTGTAATTCAATTCGGTAAAATTCCATATATTTTTTGGGGTTCCGTACACTCAATAAAAAAAAAACATAAATCTTGCAGAATCTTTCTTGTGTCTGTCTGTCTCTCCGTCTGCCGCAGTCTCTTTTTTCCGAATATAATTAAAAAAAGTGTGTCAGCTCCGACGCACGAATGGAGTTTACTGTTTTAAGATGATATCGTACATATAGATTAGTATAATGGTAAATGAAAGCATCTATTATATTATTCAAAGCATAATACACAATTTATTTATTTATGTTAATAGTAAAACAATTAATTCGTCATTTAAGAAAATATTGAAAATAATTATGTTATACAATAAAATTTTTAGTAAGATTGATTTTCTCTATCATTGACGTTATCTTGCGTAATGTTTATCACAGGAACAATAGCGGTATCATTAAACACTGAAACAATTGGTTTATGGTAACTAAAATATGATACATGAATGTCGAAAGATACATGTGTGATAAATCGTGAAAACATCGCATCAATAGTTGTACCATATCTAGTTGTCCCTAGTGTTCTGTCAGAAATTAAATCTAAGTTCAGTTCATCTTTCAGAAATTGTACTAAACGGAAACCATCTTCTTTATTAAAATCAATATTAAAATCTCCACCAAGTATAAGTGGTACTTGTCACATTCTGATTGATTGAGATGTAAACAGTACTCGTAACCATGACGATAGCGTACGTCATTTATCTAACACTTGATTTTACTACCATAAAATTCCATACCCCGGGCTTAAATATGAAATCGATTCTTAAGGAGTAAACTCCAAAAAAAGTTACGATTCAGTAACTATACAGAGTTAGGTCACTGAGGTTATATGCTATAAAATAATTAAGTCTAGTTTTAAAACTTAATTTTAGGGGAACATAGAAAATTGAATTTATAAATTATTTATTGTCTTATATCTCGTGATCAAATAAACGCGTTATTTATCATTATTCGTAATTGTAGTGGTAAAGTTGGCCTTCACGAGTAAGGCATGTTACGTTCTTCATACATCGTATTCCTAGTGTGTGTGTGTGTGTGTGTGTGTGTGATATTTTTGTGAGAATCACACGAACGCATAACAATGTGTCTGAAGAAGAATTCGCAATCGATAATGGAATCGAGATCATGAAAGAAATCGCCGAAGCTTCCGACGGGGCGTCGCCCGCGCTCAAAATAGATATTGCGATTTTTTCCTTTTAACGTCTGAATAAGCGGAGGAAAAATGTATTCTAAGCACAAAAGCCCAACAAATAACGACTTTGACAATGGAAGCGACGGCCCGTTTCGTCGCCTGAACGGACTTAGCGTGATTTCGATCTGGCGCAGAGGTCGTGATCCCGGTGCCGATTGCTATTTCGGATGCGTGTCCCGGGTCCTGTAGGTCCTGTGCGTGTCAGTGGTCCCTTTGAAATAAATCGGGCAAAATCTTCTTATGGGGTTGGTGCTAAATGTATGTCTGTATATATATATATATATATATATAGAGAGAATGATTTTTTTTTGTGCAAACATCATTACAAACTATTGAACGTATCGGTATAAAATTTTGACCATTCAAGACTTGATCGCTTGTAGACGGTTTTAAATTATTATATTATGAATTCCATGCACAATTTGACATATTTTTTTAAATTTATTTTCATAGACCTATAACGGCCAGCGAAACCGACAGACAACGACGTCCAGTTTAAAATACAATCTTTCGTCATCAAAGCCATCCTGTACATCATCATCATCATCATCATCGTCGTCGTCGCTCAACCTTCAGCCAGTCCCAATGACTGAAAAGGACAAGTCCCGATACACGGAAGGGAGCGCATCTATAAGGGGGAGTGCAGGTTTTAGTCTGGATTAGGAGTAACGAGAGTGTAGAGCCAGCCGGTATTCGTACAACCTTTAGCCAGAAACTGGATTCAGGATAGCTAATAGATACTATAATGTGTCAATAAATATAGTGGAAAAGGGCAAGTTTCTTCCGTTTGTCTTCCGTTCTCTTGGTACAGAGCTTTCAGTGTTTGCTTCTGGAAGTTGGTGTGGTTCATCCGCAATCTTTTAGTTTCTACATGTCTCTTTCATAATGTAGCCTTTTTATCTTTGGTTCCTGTTGTGATAACTCATATGTGGTCTAAGATATCTTTTTTTCATAAATTTGTTTCCTCAGTTAATCTTTCATTTTCTTCGCTTAATATAAGCTTTCGGTGTAGTGAGAGTTGGTAGAGTTCATCCACAATCTTCCTAATCCCTAATTTGCTTTGTTCTTCTTAGTTCCTGTTGTAGTAACGTTACATATATACACATACTTATGTATACAAGAAATCTGAAATAAATTTGTTTCTCCCATTAATCTTTTATTCTTTATTATCTTCACTTGATCCTGAGTGTTCTGTGTACGTTTCTGGGAGTTGGTATAGTTCATCCGCAACCTTTTTCGTTTCTGTTTTGTTCTAACCTAATGTATCCCATTTCTCCTGGTTCCTACTGTAATAATTTAAGTCTTGTCGAAGCGAATCTTCCCATGTATAAATAATATGTCCAACTTTTCTCTTTGTTGTAGTATATCTTAGAACAGAGTTAAGTATGTAGGGTTGGTCTCTTCTTAAGAGATGACCGTAGTAGCATATTCTTCTAACCTTGACGTTTTGGTATTTGTTTTTTCTTCGAGGATTTCTTGTGTTTTTAGTTTAGGTTGATTTCTTGCGGCTTGTAACATGTCTTTCAGGATCTCTCTTTCATACTGTCTCAGTCTTGTTCTATTTGATTTGGTTAGTGCTACTACATTTAGACCGTATGTCATGGAGGGAGAGATCACCATTTTGTAAATCAACTTGGCGATTTTCTAGTGCATTTTGGTCTTCTTGATGAAGCGAATGAGACCTTTCGCATTGCGAATTGCTTGTTTACATCTTGCCTTTATCGTGTACCTCCAACTCAGCTCTGAGGTCAGGTACACATCAGATATTTAATTGTGTCCACGGGGTGATTAGGACTCCTTTTCCTGTGTCTGTTTGGCTATGCTCTTGTTGATTAGATCTCTAATTAACATCTTGGTTTTAGTTTAATTTAATTTTATTTATTTTTTAATTTCTTCAATATATTAGTAAGAACTGTGGTGCTATAGCTTATAATGTCGTCTGCGAATGATAATATAACGGGAGATTAATTTCTGCATCCTGGTCTAACCTTACTTCGTCCAACACAATGATAAAAAACATAGATAAGAATGGATATCCTTGTTTGACACCTTTTCCTTTGGTGAAATTTTGAGTTTTTTATCCAAACCATAGGACTGGCGTGTGTTCTTTGAGACAAGACATAATTTTTTTGGCTAAAATAATATTGACCTTTGTTCTCAGAATATCATATAGTGCACAAAAGTTTACCGAATCAAATGATTTTTCTATGTCGATTTGCAGTACATACACGGACTTAACTGCCTTCCATTTTTCATCCGAAATTCGTCTAACTACAATATGTGATCGTCCGTCATTCTGAACCTCATAAGGGCCATTTTATAATTGCCCACAGCTTTGATTTCTTCATCTAAAAGTTTTAAGAGGTAAGAGGCATAAATTCTGTGACCTGCATTGCACATTGATATCTTTCTGTAATCATTCATGGACTGTGGTCTAGCTTTTTTGGGGATTGGAATTTGAAATGTCTCCACCTATTCTTTCGGAAAGGAGTTGCTTTCACATGCTTATCCGTTGATTTTTGTAACTTGATCTACAAATACTTCTGCACATGCTGGTATAATTCTATAACCATTTGATCCGGGCCTGGTGTTGTGCCTTTTTTCATTTGTTTGATGATGTCGCGGATGTCGTCGGTAGACGGTATTTTAGTTGTGTTTTTGTCATTTTGTGAAATTCTGAAATCTGGACCTTTTCCTTTGTGCATTTCGTGATATGTCAATATCTACTTGGATAGTAGATATCGGTATACGCCGTTTTGGCTGTTTTGTTTCAGTGTGCTTGTTGAAACTTCTGACGAATTCATATGTAATTTTCATTCGTTGGGATCTACGGACTCTGTGCATCTGTGAAAAGAAGTGTTAGCATTTCTCTTCGTCTTCTTTTTCTTGTGTGTCCAATAGTTCTTTCCTGGCGTCTTTGAAGTTCTGTATCATGAAGGGATCCTGTTCTTCCAAAATTTTGCCTTCATGAATTTTGCCAGAACGAGTCTGTTGATTTACAATCTGTTTTTGTTGATCTTCAAGTGTTCTCTAACCGATAGTTTTGATATTTCAATGAGATGGTTCCAATCTAGTGGATTATGTCCATGCTGGTTCACTGCAGTCAGGACTTTATAGTAAAAAATCTGAAATTTCCAATATTTTTCTTAGTTAGAACTATATAGTTCGGGTACTAAGCGGATAAAAGGCAAGCTTATTCTATGCTCCCGTTTTCAAATCGCAAACTCACGAGCACCGCCCTACGCAGAAGGGACCTACTTAATATCGATTATTGACAAACAATTTGTTACTTGGAAAAATAGGATTCAAGGCGCCTCGGAAAATCATGAAAACATATTTACTTAGGCCGGCTACGACGGCGCTCGGGGGAGAAAAAACGTTATCACAAAGATTTTCTTTCGCCCAATAATGTATTTACAAATAGAAGTCAGATTTGTATTTGTCTGTTTGTACGTTTATCGGGACGCCTCGTCCAACTGTGCGCGCGAGTTTATCATTTCATATAATTCTTTTTAATATCAAAATCTCCGCTTTGATGATTCGCTTTTCTCTCGCATTATATAATTGTGACGGGCACAAAAAACGTTCTAATACCTTTAAGGGCTTTACGTTAGACTAACTAAAGGTTCTAACGTTCAAATGTATATCTTATCGTATATCCTATCATAATGAGCACACTCTCACCATTGTTTAGTAAATTATCCACAGTCAATTTTGTGATGAAACTATGAAAAGTGATAAGTTGTCAATGGTTTAGCCCAATGGGCGTCACTGTATATTAGTGATATAGGTTTTTGACTACTCTTTTTTTAAATTTACGAAAATTTCCATATCAAATACTATTAGACACACACACATACCTAGGGTTGCCAACCGTACTATAATATATAGTATTGTACTATATTTCGAGTTTGCGTACTATATACTGTTGAAGTAATATATAGTACGCAAAAATACTATATTTTTAACACCGAAATCTAACAAACAAATCCGCATTTTTAAAATTGATGAACGCACTTTTTACAATAACTATTGAGTAAGATTTCGGAAACACGTACGGTGTTTCCGAAATCCGAACGTATCTATAATCCTTTGTCTTTGGTTCCGAATCTGTCAATATCAAATTGACAACATCGAAATAATTTATTTGATCTGTTTTATTTTTATATGTTTCTGAAATTTTGTATGTATCTGAGTATCGAAATGGACAACCTTTACTCTGAAATTACAACATTGAATGAAATTTTTGCAAAAGTAAAAGATTGAAATGAGTTTACGGAAAAAACTACAGGGCAAAAATGGCAGCATATTTTTAAAAAATACTGAAAATAACTTACCCAATTTATTTAAAGTCATATTATTCCTGCTCTCTATTCCCGCCACTTCGGCATTTACAGAAAGAATATTTTCGATTATGAATTCGAAATGACGGGAAGAAAGAAACAGAAGTAGTATCTCATTAATAAAAAAATGAGCTTTTGATTTACATCAATTTAAAAATTGAATGTAATAAAGCATATGACACTTTCATTTTAGACAAAACATTGTTAAAAATGCAAAGAAGCAAAAAATATAGTTTTTATAAAAAGAAATAAGTAACAATTAATATCATTGTGTATTTTTTAATTTTTTCATAAAATACTATATTTTTTAGAAGTGTACTATATTTTTTTGTAGCTTATTTTGAAAATACTATATTTCGCCGAAAAAATGTTGGCCACCCTAATAAAACCTCTAAGAACTATCTTCTTCGTATAGTCTGTTTCCGACTTCTTCTGTTTTACACACCTTTCAGTAAAGGATTTTCAATTTCTTCCGAGTTCGAAACGACACAAAGGTATTAATTTGAAATGTAAGTTAAGTCGCTTATTCTTGTTTAAGTCGGTAGACATCATTACCTATTGTTCAAATAGATAGATGTTATTAATTATTGTTCGTATGGATGGGCACATGGACGTCTTTTTTCGGCGAGATGCACAAAAAAATACAAATATAATTCCTATTTATTTTGTATTAATATACGAAATATTTCTGAAACTGTGTATTTTATTTTTGCAATGAAACAATTCGGAGCCGCACGATATTAATTTACATGACAGGGTCGCCTTCAACTCACGAGGTTCGATTCCGGCGTACGCGACGGATAAATTTCAGTTTAGCGATGCAGGAGATGCGCAGGATACGACCCCGCAATTTATACGTTTGATATGTAAATCTCCTGCCCGCCGCTGCGCTCCTGGTGCCCGTGGGCGCGGGCACGTGCCCGAAATGTCGCAATCGATCCTCCGTGAAACGTTGAATGTTTCGGCTATGCCATCGAGTTGTTTATATAAATAAAATACACACACACACACACATACACACACATATATATATACTATTGTGCCATAATACATATTACTATAAGTATAAAATATATATTGCTATATAGTATAGTAACATATATTTATATTGTATTCGATAGTTATGCGAGTAGAATTAAAGCCCCTTTTGTCCTGTCCGGTGACGCGGTGACGCCGCGTTGACGTCAGCCGTCGTAAACAGCTCCCGGGCGTCTTGCGGCTTCTTGAGGATCGCGGAAAGGGTGCGTGCTTCTACAGCAGGGTGTCAATGAAAGAGAAAAAAGGAAAAAAAAAATCCGTTGGTATTTTTTCAAAAGGTGGATTTGTATGTCAATATTGTCAAGTCTAGAAATTATTACGAATTATTATGAAAAAATCTAGAAATTTTCACGAATTATACATTTTGGAAATTTCCATGAATTCCATCGCTCAGAAGTTATTTAAAAAACTATATTTTCAAATTTTGTGAAGATTTCTCAAAGTCTACATAATTGATTCATATAAAACTTTCAATAAATAGAAGTTTACTTAAGTCGTTACGAATGCACAAGCCCGATGCCAATTAGTTTTTTACACAAAAAATATTCAATGTTTAACTACAAACAGTATACACACACGCACAGGCCTACACGCACGCATGCGCAAAAAAAAAGTAACTTATCCAACTTTATGCAAATTTTCATTTTCGTGGTGAGAACTGACGAGTTTGTTTTGTCTTAGCGGTTCTTAAAGAATAAGGGTATACATGAATTTGAATCTATATAAAACATTATACCTTACTTATTATATTCTAGATATAAAGCAAAATTTAAGCATCAGAGAATTTGCTTAGTCTATTGGTTTATTATTTAAAATAATATATATAAGGACTTTACAGAAATGTTATAATAATTACAATATACGACATCATTGCTATTAATTTTTTTTAAGATTAGGTTAGGTTTCAAGATTATCGAAGGCCATTACAATCCCTCTAGAAGTATGTAATTAAATAATTCGATCGAAGCACAAAAAGAAACAATGAATAAACGGAAGAAACAATCTCCTGGAAATAACTCAGCACCAAAAAAAAAATCACCACGTACATCCTTAGAAAGAACGTTATTAGTATCCATCTCACGTGTCAGAAAAAATATATTACGAAACTTATTAAAAGAAATAGAACGCCATTTTGTCGTACCGCTTTCTCGGGAATGATGAACGGTGACACCTTAATTCTGCAGCGGGCGCCGGCCGCCGCGGGGCGCCGCGGTCTCCTAGACCGGGATTCGATTACGGGCACGACGTCTCCGCCGAGATCCATCTTCGCTAAATAGATAGCTCGCAGTCGACACCGACTTAAGTTGCATTTATTTATTACCTATTTACTTTTCATGAATTAAATAATAGCGTAATAATTTTAATTTATTACAATCGTTAATGGTGGGGAGAAAATTTTGACGTGTTTCGTCAAAATGTTTCCTTTAATTGGATATTGCAGTGTACAAAGTTCGTGACTAATATTTTCTGCGTTTTTTTGTTCAGAATCAAAAGCAAAATATTGTCAGGAAAACGTAAAAAATTTAGGAGCTTGCCATTATTATATATACACACTGTTATGAATGAAAATTCGGACTAAGTTATGTACATCGCTTTATACCATGTTTCCGATCATTATACAATTCAGCAGAAAGTGCTGATCGAAAACTAGCAATGCACGTACATTAATATTTCATTTTCATTTTCGACTATTTTACTCAAATTTTTTCCTGGGGAAAACTGTAGGAACATGTGGGCACAACAAATTGTGCAATCAGTAAACGAAAGCCAGTTATTTCGAAGTACACTAAAAAAATATATTAGAGATTAGATATGTTCATCAATTTTCTATCAATCATTTTTTATTTAATTTAGTACCTGCAGAATTTATTGATTTAATAGTCATTTCTATGACTTGCTTTGAGAATTCACAAATATAACTATGTATATTTGTTTACGGTACTTATACATTTATTTATTTCCTATTTTCATTCAGCCAAGGCAAGTGAACATTATTTATGGGAAAATAATTAATTTTTTTGACATAGTATTCTATTCTATAGCATATAGAATTTTAATTAATTTTATGTTTAAAACAATAGGATTTACATTTATTCTTCTTGGATATATTGGAGCCTCTAT
>BGZK01003346.1:0-26959 GCA_005406025.1 Eumeta japonica
TTGGTGCACTTTGTACACAATATTCCATTGATCCTTGGTATATGGGTTTGTTTGTGCAGTTCAAGCTGAATTTCGTCTTCCAAATTTGCGTGGGCATTGTTCACAGGCATGTAAACCGTCTTCAGAGGCATGATAGAAATATTGTGAACGTAATCCATGTAACTAGTTGTAAATGATTTGTTACAACTCTTACAACTGCGGGAATTAATTGATTTTTATTATATAAACAAAAACATAAATCTGATAAATTGCTTTCTTACCCACCTGAAAGAATTTGGATTTTCATGAAAATAGGCATGTTGTGCTATGCAATAACTTCGGGTCAACTTTATCACAACACATAATAAATGGTTTAACATTTTGTGACTCTCTTAAAGTGTTTCACAATCTCTGCGAACGTTTCCAACATACAAACATAAATTGCAAGCCATTTGTATATGTTTCTTGATCACTTCTTCCGAAATTTTGGGATCTAACCGATGGGATATCCTCTTTTTCTTTGAATCTTGAACATTTTTAGCTGTCTTTGAGCCACAGCTTTTACTAAAACTATTTTTATTTTTCTTTTCAACGCATTTTTTCTTTTCCTCGGGCTCATCGTATTCCTCACTTAGTTCTGAGTATGCACATTCTTGAGAATGACAATCATTTTCCAAATCGCCATTATTGTCACTATCAACGCAATCATCTAAAGGATTTTTTGAATTTGATGGCATATCGATGTCCAACTGTACTGAATTTTCGCAATACCTTTCATCTTCTTCTTTTAAAGTGCTTGTCGAAGTCACACTTTCTTCTTTGATATTCGCTGCATTCTCATCAAGTTCCTTGTGGGCATTCTCCAATCGTCACGTAAAACTGATGAAAGTCATAGATTTTCGCCAACATTCAGTGCCAAATTGTAAAGTAAGTTCATCGTTTAATAATGCCTCCATGTGACAAACAAAGGATATAATATAAGTTGATTGCATTTCAGGATTAGTTTTTCAAAATACCTTAAAATACAAATGTTTATTTACTATTTCCACAACATTCAAATTATCAAAATTATTTATTTTTGGATGAGCTCTTAACAAACATACACAACACCTCATCGTTTAAATTTTAAAACATATGTATGTGTCAGTGGTGCAAAATTAAAATTTTAATTGAAAAGGTACTTTTTCCAACCAACTGGTACTTTTTAATAAACACAAAGACAACTGAGTTGTAAATCAGTTCATAGTGGAAGAATAGCATTTTCGTCATGGCAATAATTTTTTAAGAGCGGTCACGTTTGTTAATTGATAATCTTTAAGCAACTGTAACGTTGGCGTTTACTTTTTTAAATTTCTCTTTAGTTTCAAATTAAAATGCAGTTTAATACAACGGTTTTATTATTTAGAAAAGTTATTTATTAATTTTACTGTAACAGTTCTTAAGACAAGATGTTTATACTGTTTGCGGAAAGTATTAAAGCACAAATTACTCGTGTAATGGGCCAATATGTTTTCTTCTCAGTTCTTTCCATTCGATTGATGTTGCTTCTTTTTATGAGCATGCATGTTGGCATTTGAATTGAAAGTTCTACTGCAGAAGGGGCAGTTATATAACGTCTCGCCTGCATGCTGGGTCATATGTTCCTTAAAAAATTAAAGCAATATGACATGTTTTGTGCGTATCAATAAAAAAAAAACACAAACCCTTAACGAAATAGCCTTTTTAAAAGTTTTATGACATTCTTCACAACGAAAATTAGGATTTGAATGGGCATAGCGTCTGTGGTTTGTGAGTGCTCTTCGATTTGGGCACTCTTTATTACATTCCGGGCATTTATAGGTTTTTCCTGCCAAATTATGCAGTTGCATATGTGTTTTCAAATTATCTTCATCTTTCAACCATCGACCGCAATTGGGATATGTGCATTTAACGCGCGGTCCACTTTCTTCAAAATGGGCACGAACATGTTTCTCGAATGCTTTTTTATTTTTTATTTCTTTCACACACATGACAAATATTTGCTTCTCTTCTGTGAAACATATATTGTATATTAAGTAAATACTGGGAAACAAATCTAAAAGCAAAAAATGAAATATATGGACATATTATAATTTATAATAAAATAAATGAACAACAATTTGAATTGTTTATTATAAAAAATATGTTTGTTGCAAGAACTTTAACGATTATAGATTTTTTCGCAGAAAACCAATCAAAACACCATCAGCATTAAAACTGTATAAACACCAGTGAAATATGTATGAATATTGCAATTCTATTTTATACTTATTATTTCAAGTCAAAAACCTTAGTATTCAAGTCTATAACTTATTAAACAAAGTTCAGAACTAAAACGAAAATTAAATTACTAAAAATGCATTTTAGTTGCATTGTACTTTTGTATCAGTCGGTAGAGTTGAGAACAGCAATACAAACTTGTGGCGAATTGATATTGCTTTATGAGATGTTATTAGTAGTGAGGGTTTTTAACTTACTTAACTGTTCGAGTTGTGCACTTTGGGCACGTAAAGGTCCAAGCTTCTTTAGGAATATGAGTCGATGTACCTCCAACAATTGACGCCGGCCAAAACGCTTTGGACAGAATTCGCAAGCATGAATTCGTTTTTCCTCTGGATCATGATGATTTAAATTGATGAGTCCGCAATCCATATGTTGTTGTAAATGATCTATTGCATTCATTACATCTGCAGAATTTACGATAATTAAAATTCTATTGGGTGTAAAAATTGAAGATACCTAAACGAATCTGGATTTTCATGTATAACAGCATGCTGATCAATACAATAACTTCTAGTAAATTTTCTATTGCAACACATTATATAAGGTTGGACTTTGCGTGATGTATTTTAAAGTGGCCACAATATCGGAGAATGTGTTGCCTGAAAACACGCATAGATCGCATATCATTGATATATGTTTTTATTAGTTGTTCAATGAGTTTAGGATCTAATCGATGTGAACTCCTCTTTTGTGTGCCCATCAATCTTTTCTCTGGATTTACTTAAACACTTTCGTCGAATGCGTTGTTTATATTTTTCCCTTTCGACATTATTTGCAATACACTCACCGATTCTATTTTCTACTTCACTATTTTCAGAAGGTTCATATTCATCGGAAGTGTTGCTGTATTCAAATTCTGATTCTTCAACATCGTCAAGAGGGTTTTGCTTTACAGTGTCTGTGGTTTCCACAGCATTTTCTAAACTGTAATTGATTTGCAACAGATCGTGTTCGAAAACTTTTTCATTTTGGTTTTGCTCTTGTTTAATATTAAATAAATCATTTTCTATTATGACCTTTCGCAAGGACTTGTGCTTTCTTTCAACGTTCTCATAGAATTCATGGAAATTTTCAATTTTATTCCAACAATTTATACAAATATGGGATGTTGCCGCATCATTTGGATAGACCTATAATTTTAAATATCTTTGATGTGCTTGGACCATTAATGATTATATTACCTTAAAATGGAAATGTTTATCCAAGACATCAGCTATTTTAAGGCACTTTCATTTCTCATCGAAAATATCCAGTAATTTTATGAGACTCCAACAAACACACACAGCACAACATTTTTTTCTTCCTAAATATAATTTCTACTCTGTAGAGTGTGCTCCGTGCCTAAGTTGTTATTATTATTGTTTGTAAATATATTTATGACATCTGGAATTGTGCATTTGTGAAATATTTAAATGCATTATGCACTGCGAATTAACAGCTTCGCCTTGAAAAGGTTCCCAACTAACAAGGTGAATTTTAATAACACACCTTGATTACAAGGTGAATTTGTATTCGTGGTAACTTTAGTATGAAAAACAAATATTGAATTTTTAACAAACAAGCTTGGTATAAAAAATTAAGATAAAAACATTATCAATTATATATTACAAATGAAATAAATAAATTATTTAATTATTCGCTATTAAGCAATTTTATTTATTATTTTAGGCCAAAAGATCTTTATAGTTGTTTTTGCCTAGCCTTTCAACAAGGTTTTCGAGCCTACCGACGACATTTTTTAATGCCGAAAGACCAAATAAAAACATTACTTTATTTGGCGTTTTGAAAAATATTGATTATTTGCAAGATTTGAATCACTTTGATTCGGGCTTTTAATAATTTGAGAATATAATATTCCACTTTTTAATAACAAATACTTTTATTTATTTATATATATTTTTTTTTTGTAAATATTTTAAATAATATTGCACATTAAAAAAATATAAACAAAAATCAATTATGCTACAACATCCAGAAAGATTATCCAAAATAATTGAAACATTGCAATGGGTACTTTTGAATATTGCAAAGGTGTCATTATCTCAAATTTCGCTTAAGTCGACTTAAGCACTTCTTCAGTGCCATGATCATTATTAAGTACATATTTAAACTATTTAGAATTTTACCTGTAAATTACATAAATTTACTAAATAGGGTGGTAGTAAACATAATTTATCGTAAACTATTACAAAAAAAATTATTATTAAAAATTGTTACCTAGAAATTGGTATACATTTTAAATTGACCAACTGTTTCTATGAAACTGAAGGAATGAATAAATTAAAGGCATTAAGTTAAAGGTTTAGTACTATTGATGAAACTTTGAGCACTTCCTTTTTTTTTTCTCCACTCATTCCATTCTGCAGGATGTTTTTCTTTTATGTGAATGCATGTTTGCATTTGAATTAAAAGTTTTAGTACAAAATGGGCATTTATATAAAGTCTCGTTAGTGTCATGTTTCCTAAAAAATAATTATTACATACATATTTAATTTAAAATTTAAAAACAATAGTTTTTGCAATGTTTTTAAAATTTGTTACTAGTGTAGCTTTTATTTTATGACGAAAATTTTACATGTACGCTAAACTTTGCTGTTAATCACGTTATTTTATAAAAACAATATATTGCGCCTCTTTTCTAAATCACAATAAGTAATACGATGCAAAAATACTCGGAGATTCGAGTGTACTGCCAACAAGTAGTAAAATCCTGTAATCTATTCGTCGATTTTTGGTGAACCCTTCTATGAGACTAAAAAAAAAAATTAAAATCACTAAGCTTTTGTTTGTGCAAAGTTTGATTTCACCTTTTCTGGAAAAACTGACAGAGGCACTAGCAATGTTTTACTACAAATATTTTGCAAAGCTGTAGTTAGGACAAAGCTGGACAACTCTTCTAAACATAATATTGAAATTTAAATGTGTCTTAATAACCAAAATAGTTTATAAAGAACACATTTTATTTTAAATTTATTTTTATATATTATTTTACTATATACTTTATGCTTTTATAGCATTTTTTTTTCTTTGTCATTAAATTTCTTGCTAATTACATATTGTTAGGTTAAGCAACAGATTCTTACAATCGGTGCAGATTAAATCCCCAACTTGCCACATAAATATATGTATGTATTTATATACTTACTCTCAATGATATTGCCTTTTTGAATGTTTTGTCGCATTGTTCACACTGGAATATTTCGTTGGAATGACTGTAACGCTTATGGTTTGTAAGTGCACCACGATTCTTACACAGCTTATTGCAATCAGGGCATTTATATATTTTACCCTCAGGATTATGTCTTTGTAAATGTGACTTTAAATTGTCTTCATCTTTGAGCCAACTATCACAGTCGGGATAAGGGCATTTGACTCTAGGGCCACTGTCTTCAAAATGTAATCGCACATGCTTTTCAAAAGCATGTTTATCTTTTATTTCTTTGGCGCACACATGACAAATATTAGCTGCCTTCTTATGGTTCATGCCATTATGGATATTTAACAAATAAGCCGTAGCAAATCTACATATACATACATACATCCATACAGATGTATATGTATATTTATGTGTATATAAAGTGAGAATAATTTATTATACTACAGCTTTATTATATACTGATGCAACTTACGATTTCTGTGCAGGACATTTGGTGCAAATAAATGTCCATTCTTCTTTTGGTATATGAACGGGTCGATGTAGTTCTAACAAATTACGTCGCGCAAACTTTCTTGGACATAAATCGCACGGATGTAAAAGTTCTTCTTCTGGTGCATGATAGAAGTTATGAGTTCTAAGACTGCAAGTTGTTGTAAAGACTTATTACATTCCTCGCACCTAAAGAACAAAAAAAAAATTGTATATATTAAATCGAATTGATAATTATTTTTAACAAAAGGGGAAATTATTTTAAATTGAAACACTCATGTATGTCCAGTTTGCATTTAAATGTTAATCACAAATGTAAAATTTGTTTGTAATTTACAAATTTATTTTTTCGCTTCTTAACTTGATAGCATCAATATATAATACTCTGAAATCTATAACTTCTATCGACAGTAGACTAAACTTAAAATTGATAAATATTCATCTATAAAAATAACTGTAAACAATGAACCAAATTAAAATTTCTTGATTTCATGCTTAAAATACTCAACGATGTATCTTAATTATTACTATTAAATCTAACCTGAAGTAGTTTGGATCTTCATGTTTGAGAGCATGCTGTGCAACATAGTAACGTTTACTAAATTTTCTATCGCAACACATTATATAAGGCCGTACTTTGGGATGGTATTTTTTAAAATGATTAACAATATCGGGAAAAGAGGAACCATTAAAAACACACAAGTCACAAATCATGTTTATATGTTTTTTAATCATCTGTTCCGTTAGGATCGGGTCTAAAATTTATCTGTCCACTTCTTTTTAACTGCCTTTACACTTTTACTTGATTTTACATTTTTGTGTCTAGTTGTCTTTTTAGTATTATTTGTTGCACCTTTAAATGTTTTACTTATACAATGCCTTACATTTGATTTCTTATCGTTTATCTTTGATTCATTGAATAGGTTCTTCGCTTGCCTCTGAAAGTGCATATTCACTTGAAGAATTTGCATTGTGGTCTATATCCGTTACTTGTCCAGTTTCAATATCATTATTAGCGCGTTCAGCTTCTAAAGGGTTTTCTTTTACGAATTCTGCGTTATGGCTGTCATTGAGATTAACATCGATTTCATATTCAACTTGCATTAGATTTTCTTCCAATAACTCCCTTTCTTGTTTTATAGCAACATTCTGTTGAAAAAGCTTGTGATTTTCTACAGCTTCGTAAAATTCGTGAAAGTCTTTGATTTTTTCCCAACATTGAAGACAAATGTGAGTTGGATCTTCTTTATTACTTTGTGTTACCTTGTTAAACAATCAAAACACTTATTTCGAATTAAAATGAAATAAACTTTGTTAAAAATGCAGTACCTTAAACGAAAAGTGTTGATTTATAATTTTGGGAATTCTAAGTGAGTGTAATGTGTCATCAAAAACATCAAAAGTATTTGAGTTTTGCAGTAGACAAATGCAACATAACATAATTTTTAAAATTCTTTTCTTGTTGCTTGTAAACAATAAATAAATTAATAGAATAACAATTTTGTCCGGTTCAAAGCGAATTCAATTTCTACTTAAACAATCAGCGTGACCGTTAGAAACAACAATAAGGAATTTGCAAACAATTGAATAATGTTGCCAAATTTCGGATTTTTCATCGAAAAATTTTAATAATATCAATTCTTATCAGTTGATAAAAATAGCTGCTTTGTGTCTTTTCATTAGTAAAATGTTTTGGTGAATTGAAATGTTATCATAACTAAATAAACATAACCGTAAACTATTTTTGTACTCTTTACCAAAAGTGTATATTAGATTTGTTTAGTAAATAGACGAATTTTGGAACACCTTTTTGGCAGCCGTTAGACAATTTCTTGCACAACATTTTAAGTTAGTGGTTTTCTAAATACCTCTACTGCTTTAGGATTAAAAATAAAGAAAATCGGGTTGGCAATAAATGAGATATATGCTAAATAATTAACTACTATTTCCTAATTTTTTGCTTGTTATTATTATTATTTTTTTTTTAATGATAAGTTTGCTTTCATATTTCTGTTCAAATGTATCAAAGCATATGTTATGTTTGTACAAATATATGTTTGGCAATAGAAGCAAGAAAATAAAAACTAAAAAGCTTGCGCTAAAAGCTAAACATTGTTTATATACGTTTAAATGCGTATATATTAAGCTGTTATTTTATTAAAATAGCATCAGCGAAATGTCGGCGGCATATAGACATGCTGAAGGGCTAAACAAAAACAACTAAAAGGTCTTTTGACCTAAAATAATAAATAATTTGGATATTCATCAGAGTTGTCAACTCAGTTTGATCCCGATAATATTATTTCAAATCAATTGTTGGCAGCGTTGTTTGCTTTGTGCTATTAGTAGAATATGCAGGAAGTTCCAATAAAGGTTTTATTTGTTACACGCTTTGGTAAAGGGTATTTAAGATTCGGCACGGCTGAATACAGCACTCTTGTTTGTTATTGTTTAAGACGGGTTTTCATTCTGAAGTAATGTTGAAATGAAAATAATGCAACATAATTAACATTTTGACATATGCAACAACAAAGAAAAATTTTACATTATTTATTTATATTATATTAAGCCCATTTTAGATTTGTTAACTAAATCCCATTCTATTGGTGAGCTTTTTCTTATGTGAATACATATTCGCCTTTGAGTTAAATGTTCTTGTACAAAACGGACAATTGTACAAAGGTTCTCCCGTGTGTCCAGCCATATGTTCCTAAAAGTGAATATTTATACATAATTAAAAAACAATTTTATTATTTAAATACCTTCAATGATAAAGCACTTTAAAGCCCTTTCGACATTCTTCACATGTAAAGATTTGTGTGGAATGTGTATTTTTAAATGACAAGTTAAAGAATGTTTATTCTTGCAAATTCGATTACATTCAGGGCACTCATATTTTGATTGGTTGTGGAAACGTCTTAAATGCTGTTTTAAATTGTCTTCATCTTTAAGCCAACTTTCGCAACCTTCGCGAGTGCATTTGATACGTGGTCCGCTTTTTTCAAAGTGTAGACGTACGTGCTTTTCAAATGCTTGTTTATCACGTATTTCTTTAGCACATACATGACATATATTTGATGCTTTTGTGTGACGTGACTTAATATGAATCTGCAATATATACTGTTTGCGAATCTGCAGGATAATATATATTATATAACTTTCTTTTAGGATAAAATATTAAATACTTACGCTTTAGGCGGACTGCATATTTTACAAAATGTGATCTTTCCGTTTTGGTATATGTTTAGCTTTATGATGGGCCAGTAAATTTTTCTTGAAAAACGACGCGGGCATTCATCACACCCATATGGAAGATTTTCTTCTGGTTCATGATGCTTCATAAAATGATCTTTCAGCCCGGAATTATTTATGAACGTTTTACCACAATCTGAGCATTTAAAATGTTCAGGATCTTCATGGAAATAAGCATGCTGTAAAATATCTGAGGGGCAATCCAATTTACGCTCACAGCATTTTGTAAATGGTTTAACACCGACATGGTCTTCTTTGTAGTGTTTTATTAAAGTCGAAAAATCTTCACCAATATGGGAACATATTTGACACAGCATTTTAATGTGCTTTTAATAAGCTCATCATTCTCTTCTAATAAAACGTGCCCTTACGACGTTTCGTTTCATTCGGCTTTTCCAAATTTTTTGAGCGTTTCCTTTCAACTCTGGTATATTTTCTTTTTGCTTTGTTTTCTTGTCATTGTTAAAATCACTTTCATCACTATTTTTATTATTTTTAATATCATCTAGAAGGTAGGCTAATGGTTGATCGTTATCATTGTCATTATCACTCGATTTAGGGCTCTTATAACGTTTTGTTGATTTTTTAAACTTCTTTTCGATTTGTTGATTTTAGATTTTGGTTCTTTTAATAGAATTAATTCATTGGATATTTCCTCATTATTTGCTTCTTCAGATTCTGCATCTAAAAGTGGATTTTTGTACAGCAATCATCGTCTGCTTCAAGAAAATGTAGTTCCATTGTTTTCCAAAGTTTCTTCAAAACTTTCTGTCTTTATATCAGTGTTACATATGTCTTTATCATTTTGCGTACCACCAGTGTCATCTGGAAGAAATCCTTCTAAAGATATCTTTTGTTCCTTATGAACCAGAGCCACGAACTCGAAAAATTCATTAAAATCTCTAAGCTTATCAAAGCATTTTCGACATATCTCCAAGGTATCGCTTTTATCCTTAATATAAGGCTGTAAATTTAAAACCAATTACATTATCATATTATACGATTATATCGCTGATTACCGTGAGACATAAATGCTTTTCGATCATCGCTGCAATTTTACAGTTGTCATCTTTAAATATTGCCAATGTTTCATTAGAGCTTTCTGTACAAACGAAACAAATCATTTTATTATTTTTCTTTTATTTGTAAACAAAATTCAATAGCCAAAATTATTTTTAGGATGATGCCATACAAGCTAAATTTACACATTCTTGCTGGGATGGACACACAGGTTTCGTATCCATTAAAAACTTATTAGTTTTATCAACAGGTTTCAGTTGTCATTAACGTAGAAAGGGGGACCAGAATCGATTTTTTCCACCTCAGAAAATTTTATTTTGCTCCTCTAAATCTCTTTATATTATATCATTATGTTTTAACTAAAAAAATTTTTTACGTGTGGAATTATACATTAAGCATTAAACACATTCGACACAGCAGGCTACACGAACTGCGACTGCATAAATAGAATACACACATTCATATGGTAGCAATTATTTTGACGACAGCATGGCAACACGACGACAGGAACTCCATTGTAGCTGTCGTCAACTTAGATCTAATTCTATTTTTTGGCGACAATACAAACTAGTGATTTTATTTTAGTAAAAAGTGAATAATTGATTGTTTTAAAGCAACATTTTGTGAGCAAAGTTTTTATATGATTAGCTAATACTTTTTGTAAAGAAAAAATTAAAAAGTTATTTTTGATATTGCAATTGCCGCTTCCAAAATAATTAATTAGCTGACTTTTCGGCTACAAATGTAGCTAGCTACAAATGGGTTTGGTGTTCGTAGTCTGGTTGTGTTGAATGCTTTAGCCCGCCCAAGAATAATAACCCAGCTACGCTTATGTCAATTGTATGATAAAATTATGTTCATACATTCTTTAGTCAAGGTATTATGGACAGTTAGTTTATTGTTGCTTAAGGCCGTGATACACTATCCTATTCAGTCGTACGATTTGTCAAAAAACCAGTGTGTGTTCAAAAAGTACGATAGTGTGGTCTAAAAGTGCAGATTTTCTTGACAAGTCTGTCCGATTTGCAAAAGTTTATGAAAATTTTCATAAAATGATAGATTCCATGCGATTTTGTAAAGCTGTTTTGCATCATATTTGTATAATAGTGTGGCACCAGCAATGCCATTTTCAAACGATTTTAAAATGTTTCAGACTGCAGTTATTTTCAAGTAAAGTAAATTTGAATTTTATCGTCAAGGGACGACAATTTGAAAAATTTTTTTCTGATAACCAGCAAAATCATCAGGTTATTTAACTAAAGCAATTGGACTACCTGGCTCACGATGTCACGTATGTTTACATGAAAAAAATAATTATAAATTTACGGCGGCGGCAACAATAAAGCCTGCTACCGATCGACCCAGACAACTACGACTGTTGAAGGCGAATTCGCAGTGAATTTAATTTGCCCATGTTGAAAACAAATTGTTTGCAGCAAAACAAACCGGCTGCAAGAATTTTCTAAATTTATTATTTGATAGCAAGATGTAAGTTTAAAAAAAATTCAAATATATTTTGCTATGTATATCTACATTATATATATGTATGTAACATACATAATTATTTGCCGAATTCTTATACTACAAATAATTCTTATAATATACTCAATAGGTAATGACGTGGTATTTTTCATTTTAGTTAACAGCAATAATATGATTACCGATGTGCAATTGGCAATATTCTCCAATGTTTTAGAGTGTTTTATTTCTTCTGGTGGTTTTATATCACTATATCAACGCCAACTCAACAGCAAGTAAGTAATAAAACAATAACATAATAATGACGATTGTTATTTACATACATTGTATTATTTTCAGAGCCCACAAAGTAAACCCCAGATGCTACATATTTTTGTATTGATGTTTATTTAATAAAATGTATGTATTTTGAAAATCATATTGTATCTAGCGCCTCCTTTAAGGTGTTCATATTATCTAAAGTCTTTCCATCATTCTTTTTCTTATTGGAGTGATTCCTATGACAAAAAGTTTTCTCTTTTTGTTTACCAAATGAAATAAATTTGCGCCTATAACTATTATGTGTAAAGTTGGATTCTCCATCAACTTCCATTTGGCTTTGCTGCTCTTTCTTTTTAGAAGCGGTTTGCTTTATGGAAGATTTATCTGTTATTTCGTCGAACCTAAAATTGCTGGGGAATTTGTGGTGTTGCAAGCAATGCTCTTTGCGCTCATGTGAATTTCCAAAGACATCTTGACACTCTTCCAAATAGCATTTGAATAAACGTTCACCTCTTTCGAGTCTTGCCAAAAAGTACGAATCATGTTTCTCTGATATGTGCAAATCTAAAAGGTGGTCTGTTGGAAAAGATTTTTACATTCTTCACATATAAAACGGTGCATTGCATTGTAATGGCTCTGATAAGAAGATATGTTATCAAAAGCCGCGCTGCAACCAAATACGTTGCAAAATATATTATCGCCCTGGAAACTACTTTCGGATTCATGTAAAGTTTCATCTTCCTTGCTGCTTATTGCTCCAAGTTTTTATACTTTTGAAAAGATTTAAGTTATTTTCTATGAATAAATCATGGTTTGGGTCAAGATATCCTTTTGGACAGCTTTGCAATAAATCGAGAACTTCCTGAGGGCTAAACATTTAGTGCCTTTTCAATTCAAATCACAATGTTACTTAAAAAATGCGTATTAAACAGGTTTGCGAAATGAATAGATTTTCAAAGGTAAAAGTACCTATGCGAATTCAGATCAGGCGAATTTGTTAATAAATATATTTGCTTTGGCCTTGAGCCTTTTGACCAGTGTGGCCAGATCTTCGAGCAAGATAGGAGCTGAAACCACAACAGCCGTGTAGAGACAGCGACAAAACTTAACATTTGCCGTCCACACCTGACAGCAACACGATTTCTATTAAGCATTAAACATATTCACAGCAGACTACACGACCACCAAACATAAATGTAGCCAGCTAAAACGATCACTTATTCACTTTTTTATTAAAATAAAATCACTAATTTGTGTTATCGCCAAAAAAAAAAAACAGAATTAGATCTAAGTTGACGAAAGCTACAATGTGGTTTCGTGTAGTCGTGTTATGCTATCGTCAAAATAATTGTTGCCATATGAATGTGTGTATTTTATTTATGCAGTCGGTGTTCGTAGCCTGTTGTGTCGAATGTGTTTAATTTTAGTCTCTTTCATGTCAGGTATAGACTGCTCTTTAAGTCGACCATTGTTAGTAATGTATCTGTGGTTAAACATCAATGAATGCTCTGTAGCATATTACCATGTAACCTTTGTGTTTCAATAATGTCACGTAGTATTGAGAAGAATCTTTCATATATGTGAATCATTCTTTCTCTTTCAGAAAGAAACACTGAATTAATTCATTCTCTTCTCTCATCTTTCACCTTTCTAAATATGACATACATATGTTTCAGAATGAGTGAAATCATAGAGAAAGAAAATTGTTGAAATATTAAAAATGTAACTTATGCTTAGTAAAATTAAATAAAATGATACGGTACAGTGATAAAAAATTATTTATAATATAAAAGCAGTGGAAATATATTTTTTCTTCAAATTATAGACACAAAATTGTAGTCTCAAAATTAGAAGAAGGAATTAAAACATAAGTGTAAATTGAAAGGTGAAAGATATTGAAATGAATTACTGAAATATTTCATTCTTTCACTTGAAAGAATCATTCATTTGAATTAATTCATTCACGAATGACGTAAGCCTAATGTCACGACGATTTGTATATTGATTTACTTAAACATGTGAAAATGCTAAAATATTACCGCTGGCAAAAATACGGAATAATGAATTCGCCTTGGCAAAAACCAAATAAACGGAGCATCTTTCTTCAGCTTGCAAAAATATAATTGTATAGGTACTTTTTTTTTTTTAATAGATATATCAGCAGTAGGCAATCACCTCCAAGGACATTCAAAACTATCATATCTATGTACCTGCATATATTGAAATTACGTACTTACGTAGACCTACTTCTATCATTATTTAAATGACCAAACAAATAGACACACCAATTAAAAGTTATTGACTTCTTATATCTTTGCAAATAACGTTAAATCAAAAACACATCCATTGATTCGTTTTTCATATTTTTAATTCCAAATTTTAGAAGCACATATGCTTTTATTCTCTGTAACATTACAATGCCATACAAGACCAAAGTGCATTTGATCTAAACGCATAAAACTATTAGTTTAATGATATTTATAATTTCTATGATGTTTCGTCTTGCCATAGTTAATAGTATAGAAGAAAATCATGGACACAACAGCGAATTGAAGAATGGTGCAATACCAGCTCGCTTTGTTGCACATACTTGTGCTGCCAACGCCACCATGCCCGGCTCATCGCACCTGCTATAGCGCTAGGCGTTTTGTTGCGACGTGCAAACCAAGCACCCAATTCACCAACTTTAACTTGCCCAAATGGAACATCAGCTGCAAAATAATGATTTATTACATAACCCTTTACGAAAAAATTATTTTAGTATCACCTTTGCCGTAAAGCGAGTAGGGTCATAAGGACCATGTACTTTCGGATTGTATTCAGCTGGATAATCACCAAAACCCATTGTATCTCCTTAAATTTATATTAATTAATTATTTTTTATAAAACATGCAGGCAATTGAAACTTACGTGAACAAGACTGTCAAGTCACCTGTCAATGATGCACAATAATGCTAACTGCTCTAAAGATATGCTTAAACTAGTGTTTTTTAATATAAAGCGATTTTTTTTTTCATATACACATTGTGTATTGCTATGTAATTTTAAGAACATAGTTTACACAACAAAAAATTATTCAAATGAAAAAAATATTAAGTTGTTCCCTTTAATTTGTATATTACTGGATTATGATTCTTTAATACTTATACTTGTCTTAGTGAAAAATATTTGGAAAATTAAAATTTTAAAACATAAAAAATTTATGTAAATTCAAAATGAATGGATTGAAAACAGACTATACTATGTAAAAGTTTTCTACAAGAATTTCGACATTCTCTTCAAAATTGTTATAAATGAAACTCATATTGATGTCTTTTACCTATAGGCGTTTCTTTCGAATAATTTAATATATCGTTGCGTATTGGTAGCCCTAAGATTCTGAACAAAAGTTAACGGTTTGTCAAGTGTTTTTATATGTTCTATTGGATGCATTGTGTGAGTACTAAAAATTTCGCTACTGGATGAAATGAGAAATATATGGAGACAACAACAAGATGTTTTTTTAACAACAAAAACAATATTAAGGATGAATAGCAAAGCACATCAAGTATATACATGCGTACATACATATGTGTGTACAAAGCTAAACAGGTACATAACCTCTCTGTGTAAGGGCATAAAATAAATGAGATCGTTAAGCAGAAATTTAGCGACCGAAATGTTTCTTACATTGTCGTTGAAGACGTACACGGCTTAATTTAAAGTACAAACAGTTATGAATAATACTGGATCGGAGGACGCATCAAATGATGATACAGCTATAATATCTGAATTATTTAAGTCAGCTGAAGCAATCCAAACATCTAATGATTCAACAACCAATAACAATATCAAGAATACAGCGTTACAACAAAAGTGATTTACAGATAGTCTCTAATAGCTCAAACATGTCTTCAAATCTATGTAATGCAACAAATCAAAATTTAATAGTTTCATTGCAACAGAATTACAATGAAGAACGTGCCAGTTTTTTCAACTCGACGCAATTTTCAGGTATGCAAAATCTAAATAAAATGCATATTCGTCATGTTCATATTCCATACATATTGAATGGTGAGTTGTATCAAATACAAACACAAGATGGAGAAAATGTGACCGTTAAATGTTGCCACTGCCCACCAGATCGTGTTTATAGAGGTAGTGTCAGATCAACTGGAAACTTTCACATGCATATAAAGGTCAGTTTTATTTATCCATTAATTGCAGATTAACATATGTATGTACCTACCCACCTATAATCTGAAAAAAAGTAATTGAAATTAAAGTAAATTTTTTAACTATTCAATACTAAAAAATATCCAAATTAAATTATTCGAATGATTTCGCATTCAACCCTTTATTTAATAGTTTATTAGTCCGCTTTAATGGTTAGTGTATGTGACAAATGTAATGATAGTACATTATACATATATATGTAGGATGTAACCCAAATTCATTCCTTTTGATCTTTAGTTGTTATTACTCAGATATGTACATACGTATATGTGTGTTGTTATATTAATATCATTGGTGTTGTATTATGTAGTTGGTGTTAGGCTACTGATCGAATTTGTTCTCTAGCTTTAATATCTAAAATAACGTAATATCTGCCTACCTACATATGAATACACATATATATATGTACATACATATATACATATGTATAAGTACGTATCCTTTTGTATGCACATATCTGTACATATACATACATATGTATACCTGATTGACCATGTCTTTCAGACATTTGCTTAACTGTGCTGTCTACTGCAACATGTTGGCTAACCGGGCAATGTATTATTTTATTATATACACTTGTTTTTGTAGAGACGACACCCAGATTTGCTGGAAAACTTCATAATATGAAAGTCAATGCTTTATTGGAACGTCGTGACCGTTTGATGCGAAATCGTAAGATTTCCAATCGAAATAATCGTAACCGTTTTAATAATTCTAATGGAAATTTTAATGATGTTTGTTCATTAAAAAATGAAGAAGCTCCGAAACTAACTTCAGCAACCGCAACAACGCTGGATTCAGTATCCGAGTCAAATTTACTTCATACACACAAATTAAAGATAAAAACAGTTTTTCAAAGACATCAAATGCAACAAAGAGAAGCTGAAGAAATGCGCAATGTAAGTAAAGTTTACATATACATAATATAGATAATACGTACTGGCATTCGCATATCGGTAACAATATCAGCAATAATTAATAATATTTTCGGCCGGGTAATATTTACATAATTTTGAAATAAGTCTAGGTAATCGAAATTGTGATTGAAATCAAGGCCAAAACAGACGTTTTTTTTAATTTTTTCAGAACACACAAGTTCAAAAGAATGCACATATGTATCTGTTATACCTTTTAAAATGCGTCCTTAATTGTTTCATTTCTTTTCACAAAAATAACCGTTACATGCACCGTTTAAAATATATCTTATAAGCCAATCGCAAAAATTAAAATTGCTCATTAAAATGAATAGGCTTATTAAATATGTATGGTCGTACATGCATATACCTATGAACGATGGGGGTCATTTTGTATTTTGATCCTTGTAACGCTCTAAAGTCTATTTATTTAAAAATTTATAAATAATACATTATTAATAGAGAAAAGTGGAATACACATTCTATCATCTAAGGTTTTCGGCCTAACCTCAAAATTTTTTTGGTATAGAATAATAATGCAAACATAAAAAAATATTAAAAATTGACAAAAACTAACAAAAATCAAATAAATCCTTATTGTATTTCCCTTATTTGCTTGCAAAAACCTTAAAAGGGTGATGTCACAGCTAAATTTTTTATCTAAGACCCTGAAGCTCCTTTTTATAAAAGATATTGTATGTTTATTAAGCTCTTATTTGACAATTTTCTATACAATATCGGTCAAATAAGTAAAATTTTGCCACAATTACGAATAATTTAATTTCAAGATATTGCCAAATTAAGAAACTTAAGTTATAGAGTTTTAGCGATGGAGACTTAGCTTTAGTGAGTTACAGAATAAGCCTGTTGGTCTACTTAGATTATATAAAAATAATCAAATAGTAATTCCACTACTTTTAAGGGCAAATTTTGTTTCTAGCTAATATGTCTCAGACAATTCTTGAAATAAAATGATTTTGTTATATTACCGCTATGCTATACAATTTTCACTGAAATTCGTCGACAAGAATCTTTTCCAAGCAGAAATAATAGTCGATTTTGAATTAAAAAAAGACTATGCGAACAAAGGTGAGACTTCTACAAATTAAATTTTAAATAGAGTCAAATCATATAAAGTGTGTATTTTGTAAAAGCTATTTTCTTTATTTCTAGTGGAATAATACAGAGTACGTCGTTATGCCAATAGACAAACTACCAATAGATGAATCTGACCAACCGATAAACTTTAGTTTAAAGTGCCAAGATAATTCTGAAATAATGGATTCATTTTCACAACCCTCTGGCAGTCAACAGTTACAAGAAAAAGAAAGACCACAGGGCGGGTAGAAAATATCTAATTTAAATCAAACATTTATTTACCAATATTTCCGCTTGCTCATTTTATTTGTCAAGGTTTTAATCCAAAACCAACTTGAAAGTATTGCAAACATAACTAATCAACCAACAAATTTATGTAGCAGTAATAACGAACGAAATGAATCGGTAAACGAAACCATTCAAATTTATTAGCATCATCGATTTCATGCTCAAGTGCTATCAGTAGTTTTTCAAGTAGTCATCAATATGAAGTAGAAACTAATCGAATCTATAATTGTTACTTTTTCCGCATCAAAATGCGCCCATTATTAAGCCGGAACAAATGCTTTGGGAGCGGAATCTGAAGCTATTGACCTGACAATGCAAGCCGACTCCGGCATATTTTCAAGTTCTGAGGATAACGATTTCGAAAATAATAACAATGACAGTGGTATAAATGATGCAAGAGCTGGTTCTCAAAACTCATCTACTGCTCATATTACTACAACTGATGAATGTATAAATAATAGTGAAAATAATAATACAAACACTACAAAATGGCATGAGCTTTTAACGCAGGTTGAAAATTCGTTACGTGATATACAACGCGAAATGAATGTACGTAATCATATTGAATCCAATCGAATGTTCTTAGACATTGCTAAATTTAAATTTTGAATCCTGGTTTTCAGTTTAATTGGTAGTAATTTTTTAATAAAATATGTATGTCTGCTTACACTTTTGTTTTATAAGTTGATATTTAAAAGTTCAATATAAATGAAGTACAAATATTATACGTTTTCTTTTGTTTTTTTTTTTGTTTTTGATAATAATAAACTCTTAAAATGTAATTAAAATTTAATTTTATAACATATCTAATGGTATATGATAGCAAAGTAATATTTTTCTGAAATTTGAATTTTGCCAACTTGTGCATATGCATGTATGTATATGAATATAAATGTGCATACATACATGTATGTCTTCAAATATATTAATATGTCTTCAAATATATTAATTATTTTTAATATGGTATTTAGTATCGCTCAAAACAGTTTTAGCCATGGCTCTGCAACAATCACATCCCCATAATATATTCTGCTAGTAAAATCCAAGACGACTTGTAAAATATGTGCTAACACAATTATTCCACAGTTGTTATAACAAATACTTTGGTAGCCAAGACACCCTGTTAAGTGCACATAAAATTACCTTGATCTGGTGTGAAGTTGCCTAGTTCTGCACTTATCGCATATTCCTAGTGATGGGCCAATGGAAATAGGTATCGATATACATACGTCATATCGATGTTTTGTAGGAGTTTTGATATAAACTGTTTACAAACATTACATAGATTATAAAATTTAAAATATCATTTTCTTGGAAAGCCTTTGAAATATGTAGACTAAAGTTACAACACTGACTGACTACACTCATCCAAGGCGATATTACAATACTCATAAACAAACATCGAAATATCGGTTTCAGAAATTCTGTGTATTTATATCGAATATTTTATCATATATTGCAATAGTTTGCCCATCCCTATCTACTTTGGATTTAATACAAATTTTATTTAAGTGTTTGATATGCAACATATTTTATTTTAAAATAAGGGCTTTACAATGGATAACAATGATGACAAAACCAATTAATAAATTTTGACGATGGAGATAATACTCGGTCTGATGATGAAATGTTACCCAGCAGTTTAAACAATCAAATTTACCCCTATGTAAAGATGAAAATAAGTGCAAGAATTGGCGAAGAGAAATCGCAAATTAAAAGCGGACCACAATCAACAAGTTTAATTGAAATTGATGAACCAATTGTAAGTCATAAGTGTTAGTGTTGATGAACATAAAAACCCAAGGTGCATTATTTTGTTTTTGAATTGCTTATACCTGGAAATAACGCTGAAATATATATAAATAGCGTTAGATGTAATGGTGCAATTTTTATTCGGTGGCAAGAAACCTATAACAAGCTTATTTTGCTTTTAGGGCATCAGGGGAATGTATTTCCATGTGTGAATTCAAAACAGAAAGTGCACCACTTGTACTTAAACTCAGTATTATTATTGTAAAATATACATGTTTATGTACATATATACAAATGTGCATACATATGTATATACCAATATGTACCTACTTATGACTAATACTTTTCGTTACAATAAGTTAGATTTTAGCACAACATCATCACGATCAGTTGAAAATAACTCAGAGTTAGCTATTGAATCCGGAAATGCGGAGCGAATAACTCAGCCGGTAACTGCTACACCTCAACAGCAGCAACCTACATTTCGTTTGCGATCTCGTACTGCGGTTATAAATGAAACAGTTTCCGAACAACGAGATATATATGAGGTATGTCTATTTTTATTATTAGTATATTGTCTCTAAATTTCTGAATTTGTGCAGAGCTTGACTATGACGCTGTGAGAATGTTTTATTTCAAAAAGAGCAACAGCTTACAAATCACGCTAGATTTTCCATACGAAAAGATGTTTTACGTTGGATTATATTCATACAAATTGGAATTATAACAGCTTTAATTGCCTGTGTCATAGATATTGTTATTGAAGAGTTATCTGCAAAAATATGCATTTCTCAAACATTGTAAGTACATTGTTCCTAATACTTCCATTTGCTTATTCGTATTACTTTGAAATATGTGGGTTTATTTGCATCTGTTTTCTTTGTTTTAAGTGGTTAGCAATATATTATGTATGTGGTACTTCTTACATACATATGTACAATTGTATAATATCCTTATCTATTATTACAATTTGATTTGACGTACATATGTATGTATGTACATATGTATGTATAAATAATAGAAATTTTGTTTGGAGAAAAGCTTTTAAAAAGCAAAAGGGGTTTGAAGACAATAAAATTATTGAATACAAAATTTGATAAACAAATATTTTCGAAGTTTTGTTTTTAATCTGGTTAGATGTACATACATATATGTATATGTACATACATCAGCTCGACATAAGAAAAAGTCACTAGCACACATCGATGTTGCCAACAATTGAATGTTATTGGCTATTGACCTATCCATTGTCTTTATCTAGACATATTAAGCATCTTTTTTAAGATAATTTTTGTTTAAATCATGTTTTGCTAAATAATATAGAAATTTACATAAATGAGACTTTTTGTCGGTGAAATTGAGGCGATAGAATTTTGAAAACCAGATGGATCCTAATATTTTTATAGCTATCTGTTATTTAGTACCTTTAAGAATATATAAGTTTTTCAAAGTTGTATTAGTATTATAATTAATTAAGATCATCATCTTGTTGTAAATAAATGATGCTCTTTTGAAATTGATTTGAAGGTTTTAGATTCAAAAGCAATTGTTGCACATATTTATTGCATATATAGATGTATATTTCTTTTCTTCTTAAATTGCATTTGAAGCTGTCGATGTAAATGTGCCCCATGAAGAGGATTTATCGCGTGATTTGGTTCTTCCATATCTTTATTGGATAGGACTTAATATTGTGCCGGTTGCAATGGGGAGCCATGGTCACTTACTTCAGAGCCTATTACGGCAGGAAGCGGTATACCGCAGGTGAAAAGTTATTTAAACGGTGTAAAAATTCCAAGAATTGTCAGAATTAAAACTCTGGCAATTAAAAGCATTGGTGTAATAACGTCTGTGGTGGGTGGATTGACTGGAGGAAAGGTAAATATTGCTTAAATACACACCTACATAATCGCTTCTTTAATGCAATGTAGCCATACATATTTCGAAAGTCGAATATTTTTATATTAAGCACATATGTATGAATAAGTGTACGTTTAAACACCGTTTGGTTATGGAAAAAATATTCCAGCATTATGGGCAAAGATGCTAGATAAAGATAAAAAGTTGTATGCGTGCGGTCGTTCTTTTTCAAGTACACGCATTTGTTGAAAAGTTTTGATTTTCATTCTGACGGCTGCTATTTTGTATGTCTTCATTTGTGATTGTCAGAAAAAACATAAACACATTTGACACAACAAGCTACACAAACTACAATAAACTACATATGTATATTTACATAAATATCGTGTTCCTTCAATCCTCTTTATTCTAACTATCGTCATCGACATCAGAAAATAAAAATTAGTTCAACTGTTTCGGTAATAATCTAGAGATTTTGAAGAGTAATTCATACCCTTGATTATTAAATATAACAAATATCTATAAGAAAAAAGTAATTAATTTTTTTGAAATACCAGTAAATGCACATCAGTTTCTGGTGTCGATGACGACAAGTGAAATGATGGATAATATTTCCTATTATAATTAAATCACAAACCCGTTTTGTTGCCATAAAATTTAATTCATTGAATAAAACATTTGTGACCTAAGAGTACGACAGCTACAACAGTGATCGTTTTGTCGTTTAGATACGCCTTCGTTAAAATTATTATTTCCATAGGAAAGCCTGTATTTTTTTACAGGTGGTATCAAATGTTTTTCAAGCTTTTTGTCGACACCCTAAAAGTAAACATCAAATGTGTTGACGTGTCGTTTTTGTTTGGCATTTCATTATTGGAAATATACCGCTATTCTAGAATTAATGCTGGCTTTTTTCTCTCCAACTTGTTGCTTCATACTTCATGTGTAAAGCTTCTTGGTGCGAGAAATATAGAAATGAGCTACATCATATAAATCAAGATATTATTTCTAAAATAATTGTCGGATTGTTGAATAAAAAAATCTCATTTCAAGCTGGTTCTACTTTAAACGTATTTTGCCAAGTACGATATTATTTTTTCGCGAATCACTACGTTGCGCTAAAGGAGCCGATATGTGCAAATATTTAATTAACCATTTTTCAGGAAGGTCCCATGATACATGCTGGCGCTGTGGTGGCTGGGTATTTCGCAAGGAAAAAGCACGACTTTCGTTAAGGATTTCGAGTTTTCAAAGCATTTCGTGATGATCATGAAAAACGTGATTTTGTTTTATGAGCAGCGGCAGGTGTAGCTGCCGCATTTGGTTCACCAATTGGTGGTATGTTATTTTCACTTGAAGAAGCTGCTAGTTTTGGAACCAGAATCTCATTTGGCGTACATTAATTGCTTCCATTATAAGCTCATTTTACATTGAATATTGTTTTGTCCGCCTATCACGGCTCCAGTGATTACACATTTACGGGACTTTCAATTTGGGCAAATTCGAGCAATCGCTTACTTTTGAATACTTTGAATTGCCAATTTTTATGATATTCGGTATAACTGAGGATTAGTGGGAGCTGCATGGAATAGCTTAAATACAAAAATCAATCAATTTCGTTCAAGATTTGTTAAATTTAAATTTGCTCGCGTGCTAGAAGCCAAGCTAGTGGCAATGCTGGGAGTTTCTTTGCCTGTGCAATGATCTATTTCATAAATGATTGCCGCCCATTGGGCAACGACCCCACAGATTACCCAACTCAGGTAAGTAAACAATAACATTTGTTTTGAAATGTGTTTTAAGCAGTTAGAAGTGCCTACATGTTGTGATACAAAGGCTTTAGAGGTTTTTGTTGTCGTCAGCCGTGTTGGGGAGGGTTGGAATGAATGTATGTAATGGAGTCGGTCATGCATTTGACCACCCCAAAGCACCCTACTTCACATTATAACGATAAAGGCAAATTTATAAAAATTTATTATTCAGTATGGGAATTTATTTAAAGAGGAGTGATTATGGTGTTGGTTTGCTCGAGAAAACTAATGTGGGCACCCTAGAACTAGTTACCATAATGTGAGAACGTATCAAAGGTTGATTCCCCAAAATGTAGAGGAATGAAAACTATTGGGGGCTAGTGCTACATTCGTCTCCTTCAGGAGGCGCTGGTTAGGATGATGAAAAATAGCCTTAACGGATCGCGGTACGTGATATATATGTATGGCAAGTTAATGATGGCTAATCTCACATTTTATCATCCTATCGTTGAGACCACGACAGTTATAGAATACTTTGTGAATTTTTTTACAATATCCTTCTACTTGAAATACAGACATGAAATAATATTCACCAAATTCACCGCTAATAAAATAGTCAAGCCGAACTAAATGATTTATATTTGGGCTATAATATAAAAATATGATGTAAGATTAGGCTAATATGCTTACGATAAATTTTGAGGCATCGAGATCTTATAATGGAAAATTTGGATTGTTTTAGCTCGATATCGAATGCGGTGACTTGATCCTTGATTGATTGTGGGTGGTTCTATTTAGAATCATATTTGTTTCTAGTCTTTTGTAGCAAAAATAAACAAACAAATGCTTTGTTTAAGAAATTTTATAATTTTTATTTTTGTATATTAATGTATGTATATGTGTAAATTAATAATGAAAGAATTACCTCCAATTGGGTTCGGTTTAGATAGGCAGATAGCTGGTAAGGAAAAAAAATAGTTGCCCAACTCATGGGGATATCCTTTGTGATAATCTGATAGCAGAGAAGCAAATACAGAGGATAAGAAAAAGGAAAGTCAAAAAGTGACGGGATAGAATGTCGCTGCTTGTCGGTTCCTCACATAAATGTGCGGTTTTTATCTTCGATAGAACGCTTAAGGTTGTTTTGTATAGAAATCTGAGTTGGAGGGCCTCCAGAGTTCGGTAAGTGCCAAGGAGAGGCAAAGCAGAAGTCTTTATAATGTAACCCAAAGGTCTGCCACGATTCCTGAAGGTAAACCGATTGGTTACCAATATGATTTGTAATCTGGAAAGATATGGCAGTTTCGTCCTTCTTTTATGGCACAAGCGACACCATAAATTCATCGAAAAGCCCTCAAGTTCCCAAGTGATAAATCAATAATTGTTTATTAGATTATACGAACGAATCGTATGTGAATCCTTTTTAATCGTTCAAGTGATAAATTCATATATTGACAAATCAGTTTTTAGTAATCAACAATGGTCGTCTTATTTTGTTAATTTTTTTAAAAAAGAAATGCTAGCTGGCGTAATTCATATTAATTACAAAGTCATTTTTTTATTCTTTACAGCTTTTTGTGACGATAATGAGTACAATGCTGTAGCTGCTTTATGGTTCCAGACACCAGAGGCAACAGTTCGTTCCTTATTCCATGATCCTCCTGGTATATGTGTTTAAAATATTTTTGGCACTAAATATGCTTATAAATAAATTTTTCTTTTTAAATAGGATCCCATAAGATTTTAACTTTAGCCATGTTTACTTTGGTTTATTATATACTGGCATGTTCTACATTTGGCTTAAATGTAAGTTTGGGTGTATTCATACCCACTGTGTTGGTTGGCGCCGCTTGGGGTCGTTTAGTTGCCATGATAGCATTTTTTTGCTTTCCACAAGCCGTAAGTATTACAAATATGTACCTATACTGATGTTCGACTAAACGAATGTGTTCTGTTTACAAATTTTTAAGTACGCTACACTGGTTTATGAATATAACTGTAATATAATGTTTTGGTCTTACCTGCAATCGTCATTATTTTATGTCAGGCGAATTCATTACAAAGTGGTCCTTTTAACGCATACATATTAGCTGCAAACAATATGAGCCCTAAAATATTGCTTTAGGACTACTTTTCATGAGCAAAACTTTCGGAAAAAGCTTCTAAATAACTCAGTTATGAGCGTGTTTTCCTATGAAACCGTTAAAAATTCAGTACTAAATATGAGCGTTTTAGAACTACTAAATCAGTAAAATTTAAAATTTAAAATTAAGTAGTATTAGTGAGAGAGCTAACACAACTAAACTGTAATTAATGGCCATCGAACTATCTGGAGAATATTATTTTTCCGAACTAGTTTTATTTATAATTTTTGTATTATTATTTCAATATGAACGGGCTGATTCATTAAGTTTGTTTTATTAAGATCTTTACTTTTTTGCTTTCGATTAAGAGGGATCTTTTTGTGATTAATTGTTATGAATATATTTAAAAGTTCTGTCCTCTTTGTTACATTGAGTTCTTTAACGCATAGCCGCCTTACATGACTTTATACTTACGTATATTCCTATACTAATGATGACATCTTATGTATATATGTATATTTCCTTTAATTGCAATTTTTATTTTATTAAATTTATTTTTAGACATTTTAAATCCTGGAAAATATGCTCTGATTGGTGCATGCCAATTTGGGTGGTGTTCTTCGTATGACCATCAGTTTAACCGTTATTCTTATGGAGACTACTGGCGTTGAAACGTCATTCTTTTCCCCTCATCGTTACCTAGAAATTGCCAAATGGGTAGGCGATTACTTAATGAAGGCATCTATGATATACAAATCAAAATTAATCATGTACCCATGCTGCCTTGGAACCTTTACCGCACTACATGGGTTTAAAGGCTTCAAATATAATGAGTTCGCCTGTTGTTTGCATAAAACTAAAAGATAAAGCTAATTATATATATGATATATTAAATCGTTATAAACATAATGGATTTCCTGTTGTCGATGACGTGGACGATAGCGTAGGGTAAAAGGATAAGCAATAAAATTATATTTTAATTTTAATCATTTCTTACAGAATGATCGTTCTAAAGGGCGTCTTTGTGGTATTATATTACGTTCTCAATTAATTGTAATA